>QNGE01000443.1:114189-287793 GCA_008508345.1 Paragonimus westermani
CGTTCTCTCTTTCTATATAGGGTTTGCTGTTTCTTCATGGTTGTGTGGCAGTTAAGCATTAGTGTGAACTACTGATGTATTGTTGTCTATGGTGATGTTGATGGTGATGAAATCTGATTAATTTCATCTACTGGCCATTGTAGACGCAGTTGTGAAAAATTGAACGCCATTTTTATATGATTAGCGTGTACGTCAGATGGAACTGGAAAATTTACGTCATATGTTTAACGTTGGGTGATGAATAGTACACTCGAAACTTGATTTACATTTTTATCAACCATTGACTTCATTCATAGTTTTGTGGGCCTTGACAGTTGCCGATCTTGTAGGAATGGCAGTATCGATGAAAAATACAAATGCATTGGGAAATTCACTGAACCTGAGGAGAGGGACATTGGGCCGAAGTCTTAGTGTATAGTCGATGACTTCGAACGAGATCTAGTTATTGTTTTGAAAGAAAATTTCCTGTTCTATCAAACTAATTTTGCTTCATTCATCCCTATAAGTGTGGTTAGGACGGTTTCAATTGAGTGTACTAGATACCAGACGCGACAGTGTTGTGCGTGATATTGTAGCGAGAAGGCGTCCAACAAAGCACAATCTTTATTGTCCAAATCGCCAGTCACATGCAACGCGCGCTCTCTCGTTTATGCATCATAATTCCGACCCGCAACACCCCCCGGTTTCCGTTCCCACGCCGTGTGCACTTCTGACCGGTTTACGTGTCTGATCGGCGCCTTCTATCGGGGCAGGGGGGTTCCGCTTGCCATTCCTCGTCTGTTTGTCCGATTTCGTTGCGCGATGGCTCGTCCGGCTGCTCGTGCTGTCCGCCATCCACCCAATGTTGGCCTTGACCGCCGTATTCTAACATCGTGTCGAAATGTTCCTCTAAATGTTGGAAAAACCACGCCTCCGATCTGGCCGTCTGTCGTATTTCGCCTGCCCTGCCTCGCCCGTTGGTCCGATCCAGTCGAGCGATGACTCATCCGGTCGCGCACGTTGTCCTTGATCCGATCGCGGCAGGTTTTCGAACGTACCTCCCCCCCGTTGAGGTATTCGGCCGAGCGTTCGAAAACTCGCACCTCCGACCTGACAATCCACCACAATATTACTTCATTCATTCAACTTGGCTTTTATGCCGTCTCGAAGTCTTCACTTACTCATCGAAGCGAGAGGTGTCGTTAGATAGATTGTGGTGGATTACGTTTCCGGAACTTTTCCACTAACGGTACGGCTGTCCCCACTCCACCACTTTCTTCTGGTTAGCTGGCCCTGTACATTGGGCAATTTCCCATGCTCAGAATGTTTTCTAGGCTAAGTATAACAGGTGGAACGAAATAGTAATTAAAACGAGCGTGCATCTGGCGTGAGGATTGACGGTATGAAGAGCAGAAACGGAACAGTCAGTCTCGTCCCAGGTGGGCGATGGCAGCTGTTGATGGAGAGACGAAGTTTTACCAGTTCTAGTGACCCTGAATCTCGATCAGTTTTGGTTTTTCTTCGTAGCTTTGCTCAAGGTTATCGCAAACCAAATGCTTGTTTCGTTATGTTTGTGGGCTTCGAAGGATTCCCACGCTGTTGCGTTACTGCTCTTGTTCACTCATTCTTGTTTTGGTCAGAAGCTTCGACCGGTCTGTCTCACCTATTGTTCTATCGATAGAATTGAATAGACGGTGGATATGCCATTCAGGGCTTACACCGAGTGTACAGTGTACTTTTGCGTACCGAATTCACTCGGGGCGTGCAGCAGGGTTCACACAAGTCGGAAGTGTTTTGGTACGTTAGAGCGCGGTTTACAAAGTTCTTTGAGGTTCTGAACTAACGGAAAGTGCCTATGAAATGTGGAGGTCGGTTAGAAACTTGAAAAACAGCTTCTTCACGCGACGTCTTATCTACTAAACAGCACGTTAAACTGGTACTAGTCCCAGTACAGAAGCCATGACCCAAGAGCTTCTCTCAATCAGTCAGTGTCGAGAATAAGCTCTAAGAGAACTGTTCGAGACAGGGAGGTTGGATACCCTTAAACAGAATGAAGCACAGAACGAAATAACTGCGAAAAAGTCATTGATTCGACAAATGAACGGGAAGACCTCGAAACTATAGTAGTGCACGTGAAATTTCGGATGGTGCAATACCCCCTACTACTGGAAAACCTGATACCTTAGCCTCATAGCGGAGTCCAGTATACGTCTTCAGTTCGATCAGCTCGAACGGGAAGACCACACCAAATCTCAAGCAATTCCCGTTTAATTTTATTGCTACAGCATTTTTCTCGTAGTCCTGTTCAACATTTTAAGATCACTTTATTGCTTCATTCGGTGTGTGCATTCGTGCGAAATACTGCTGTCCGTGTACTAATATATATGTGACTTTATATGATTAGGTGTCAGCTTTGCTACGGGACCATAATTGACTAGGTTTGTGACTGTTTGTAGACAAATATTCCGGAAAAGTTACGAATCTTGTAATGGCTTTAGCATATGAGCCCTGATTGTGTGCTCAGCTACTGAGATCTACCGCATCAATAAAATTCCGAGAGCATTTCTCGATCATTTACTTTTAGCGGTCTCCTCAACATTCCGAGTTCATTCTGACCTCGTTTCGGTTGACGACTTGCTTGCCTCGCTTTGACTGGTAACTCTCGTGTTCCTCGATTTCCTTGGCCGTGTTTGTTGATAACACCATGTGCTTCTGAACCAGGAGTGAACCTCGCTTTTCCCACACTTGTACGCTTTTACACATCTGATCATGCTTGAACTGACTATTCCGTTCACTCGTTTTTATCTTGAATCTGAATGCTGGTAACAGAGGGCTACTAAGATAGTGAACTAGCGTTCGGCTCAAGTAACCGTTTGCGCGACACATCTGCGATTGGTCAGAACGATGCACACTTCTCTGCATCTCTTTATTCCTATCCGTTTTACTCAGTGGATCTGTCCCGCAGAGGTTCTTACTCTGTGTGTGTGAGTGAGAAAGTGTGCAATGCTTCACGTAGTCGGAAGACTCCATGTTTTAGGCTTTTTCAGTTTCGGCCTTTTGACTTTTCATTAACCATCACCTGCGTGGATGTCTGTTTGTGTGCGTGTGTGTGCGTAGTTTTCGTCTGTTCTACCTTGTCTCAACATTTCACCTCTAGCCACATCGATTGTATAGTTGTGACTAGTCTGCAATTTTTGTTCTGTGCCAAAGCGAGTTGGTGAGCAGTGGAGCAGTACGCTTCGATAACCACTCTGGCAGATAACGCGAACAGCTCCTGTCACTGCTAAAATATCAACCGTCACTATCGGTGATATATATCTCTACACAGTTAGCTCTACTGCCACAGTTCACTCGGTCCATGGCGCGTCGTGGTAGACGTGAAACTCAATCACATTATCGCCCATCTATCGCATTGTTTAACCTTCATCTGAGAGCTGTGGAAATATTATGGTAAACAGAAATGTTCGGCGTGACCACAAACTGTTTAGTATGCGGATCACTTGCATTGGAATTTAGCTGGATAAATGTAGTTATACCGGCCGGTATTACCAGCTGAACCGGTAAACCCGAAGATGCAGCTTTAAGGTAGTTTCTCAACGGTACAGTTGTTGAACCCATGGGCTACCGCGTCAAATGCTGAGTTACCTGCTGAATTGCCTGTGAACCACGAGTATAGTACCTGCTGGGGTCTTCTGGGTTAAAACTGTTAAGCTCTACCGCAGACATGGCCTGATTTTTGACTGCCAAATCGCTGTTCACTGAAATTAAGACCAAGGTGATTTTGTGACCATTGATCGGACTTCCCGCATATACTCCGATAAAAACAGCAGCCTTGAACATAGCTACACCGCTTACAACTAGCAGCTGTGTAGTCTACTTGAGATTAGACGTGTGCTGGACGCACAGCTGCAAAAATCGTCAGTGAACTCGATGGTAGCTCCAACCTACCACCTAAGCGAGACTCCGGGTCGCTCTATCAGCTGACTTAGATGGTGATATCTCCGGCCAGGATGAAGATCAGAACTGTATGTTGACTGAAGCTTGTTAGTGTAATCCAATCTACCAACACGGTTTCGAGTGTTGTGCTACGGGTTGCATATACTCCAGCCTGATCGAAAACGGTGCAATTAGTACTTAGTATATAGTGTGGGTATGTTTACTCTCCTTGATTCCAGCTTCTGTAGTGCAACAACCACCAACATGTGAACGAGGGGAGTATTTTGGTCTATCCGTTTAAGGTGCTGAGGTTAAAGTCGTCTTGCTAACTCCTGTTCTGTTTCTATACAGGAGGCTATGAAACCAGAGACTGGACCGTAATAAGTCAGAATGACATGGCCTGTGATGTTATGACCAGCCGCCTGTATTAGTGACTGTAAAAGGATTACTAGAACCGGAGTTAGGGAGAGGCGTATGAGCCAAACTGGTTTGGCAGCGAAGTATTGGCCAGCAGTAGCTTAATTTCACCTATCCATCTGTCTAAGTGCAACAAGCCAACTTTATACCATGGGCCGGCTAATTCAGTATAAAAATGTATTGCAGTGAGGTTCCATGGTTGTGTGCACCATAGTAGTGTCAGTACAACCATACTCGAACTGTTGATCAGTACTACTGGTATCGCTGCTTTCTGTAGTACCAACCCATAGTCATTCCAATCCCCAACCTGGAGGATAAGAGGACCGCAGTTCGTCAGATCTTTCCCTGTTGACTTGATTGGCACGGGTGACAGTTGGTGTGGTCATCACGTTTACAGTTTAGCCTGGTAGGTGATCAAGGGGCGCTCGTCGTCACCACCTCAAGTTCTAGTCTCTTTCTGACAGACCATTTGTTGTTGACTGACTGCGATGACACTCACACGCGCATTTCCAGATCTCAGTGGCCTGCGGTCGGGATCTTGATTCTGACCGGATAATCGTGCTCGCAATTAACCCGTATGAATTTGATTCTCGGGCCTGCCCTGATAACTGAACATTGAATCCGTAGGATGTGTTGCCATTTCTTTTCACTCACTCACTCACAGCGGCTGTGGGCCTGACCAGAATGTGTTGCGGATTGCGCCGCTGACTTGGAGTAACCTGAGTTGGGAGTACACGTGTAAGGATAAGAATGAATAAAACATGGTCTAGCAGAAAAACTAGAAACGATATAACCGGAGGTATGATTTTGACTACGGTATGTTGGATCTTCTGCTATCTTTTTTAACCAGCTATTTGAGTGATCCCAAAGAGGTCGACCCAGCATGAGACACCTGTTCACCAGACCCAACAAAATAGTCACGCTCTTTATATTTTGTGACCATTTCCTTCCTCGATCGCCGCTTGGTTTTACTCAACTGCTGGTGAATTCTGTGAATAATGCCGGGTGTGGATTGTACTCAGATGGTGTACGGAGTTCGCGACACAACCATCGCAGATTGTGCAGCTTGATTGGTTAGCCAAATGATCGCATATCCTTTAGCTCTCATTAGTACGCGCTGCTGAAGAACCTCGTTACTCACGTGTCCATCCCACGTGATGTGTGCTAATTGACAGTGACAAGCTGAGAGTGAAAGTGGGCACAGAGTCTTGTTCGTCTTCTTGAAATACCTTTTATTTTACCAGGACAAAGATTTTACCAAACTGATGCTTCTATTCGATGAAACGTCGCTGGCTGGAACAACATTGTCTACGATTCTTGATCGTTAATACGCTCGAACTTCTCTTCACCCCTTCACGCACAAATGCTCACCATAAAAGTAAGCATGTTTTAAACCATGGAAAGTTTAATGCCTGCGATAAACTCATTTTTCTGCGTAGGTTCATCAGTCACAAACATAAAACATGCAGATTATATAAATCATACAAACGGCGACAAACGCTGCGTCGACACACGTACAGTTACATCAAGCATTGTAAAACTGAAACAACGGTAAACCCGAATCCCCATAACCTCGTTAAAAGCTGGTAACTTCTGTTTCTTAAATGAACCAAATTGATCAACTGGATGACCAGTCATCGTGGACAGCTTAGCAGTCGATATTGTGATATTTCCAATGGCTGTATCATCAGTTTGGGATTGTTTTAGCCACCTCTGGACGTGTTGGGCTTCTGACTGAAGTAGTCTTCGATCTGTTCCACCTAAATGAACGTCAGTACAACTGTAAATGAACTGACAGATTAACCAGCGTAAAGATGTTGACGATTCTCATTTGATGATTTGAACTGAGCAAGACTGTGTAGCCGAAACTGGGCAGACTTCAGTGTGTGGTCATACCCTAGATTATCTTCGCTTTCGTCCGTTTGCGTTAGCTTGTTAGGAAAGGACATCATCAAAACAACCTAATCAGGTCATCGGTGACAGCTGACGAAATCGTGCATCATAACAAACAAATTAGGTCATCGGAGACGGCTGACGAAATCGTTCCACTTGAACCAACCAGGATGAAGCATGAAGGTGGGCGTGAGTACCGTGCTAACCCGATGAACCAATCAGCGTGCAACGGCTGTGGAACTGACCATACTGAGCCACCTAATCACGGAATGTCCTTAACCATTGGACATTGGTCCAACGTGTAGTTGGCTTTATTTGGCGACTAGCTGATGATATATATTTACGTGCACTTCATCCATTTGTTGAACTGCTAATCAGTATTATAGCGTGTTTTCTACACAGTCGTGTTCTTCCTGACTCCGGGCTAGTAGACTGGGTCCGAGTATAACATCCAAGCCAGGATAGAACATCTTTAACAAGAAAGAGGGCGCGTTACTCTGCGCTTGTTTGTCCTGTTACGACCTGTGAAACAGTGAGTCACGTTTGTGTGCTCTCGAAGAAAAAATGGCGAACCGAAGATATAGGCCGCTCCACGTTATTTTTGGGATAGTGAAAATGTCGTGCCATACAATCCTCGTGCCTAGTGATCTGTGTATCCGAAAGGCTAAGCTGCCGTTGATTTTATTTTCGTGAAATAACAGTGGGTTCCGGCGAATATCGTTTAGGTTATAAAAACAAATTAAACAAATTCATTCTGACGGAATTCAAAATATTAATATACTTTTTGTATTGTACAGGTTAACACTGTCATTTGGTATTTGCTGTTCCATCACTCCTCTTTGGAGATGCCCACTAATATTGTCTGTAACGATCCACTCAGCCAAATCGACTATCTGTCTGTATACAGGTTCTTCAAAACTACGTTTTCTTTCCCACCAACCTGAAATCTTTGTAAACAGTGGGCAAGTCTGACATCACATTCTTGTCAAAATCTTGTCCAACAGATGAACTATCTCCCAAATGTTGAGCACACCTATGTTCATTGTGGACTGCAATTCTGTTTTCTTCTATCAGGCTTCTTCTATTCTCCAACATTTATTGCATTGTTCCACTATTATTGATCTTTATCACTCGAAATTATGTTTTGATCGCGCCAAACTGACCCTGTGAACCATAGTTACGTTGATAGTGTACAGTATTGATGAATTGATCAAGAATAACACAATATTATGAAGAAGTTGTAATACTCTATGTTTCAACCACCTCGGGTGGCGTTCCTCATGAGTGTTGTGTACAATGTTGCGTACACTATTACTACTGTTTAACTGCATACCTCATCTAACTATTCCGGTCAGGTCAACTTTGTAAAGCGGGATCAACGAACAAATGAATACGGTTTGCACACTGTTCGTTCAGGTTAGGGAAATTTCAAAATACTGGTACGTGACTTTCAAGACACTGGAAGGTTTGAAGAAACTAGAAAGGCTGTTAGGTTCATGAAATGTGGAAAGATACCTTGTTCGATATTGTTTGGTGTCTGTTCGATGTTGATTGTCAAACGACTGGAGTTAAATCTGTACATTCAGCTAATGCTATCGCTTCCTCGTGAACTAAGAACATCGTGGAGCTTGGTTATCAGACATCTTATCTATCAGACACCACCTGGTGTTGTTGATGATATCACTGCAGTTTTCATCTCAAGAACTGCTCTCATACGCAGCGAGGGTATGAATGAAGCACTATTAAAACCAGGTGAAAAAAGACTGAACGCAGGCAGCAATGGATGAAGAAACGAACAGGGGGATGAGGACGAAACAAGTTGAGCGTGATTCGGTGCACGTGGACACAGGACAAATACACAAGTGTTAAAAGTTAAAATGTTTCGTATACTTTACCTCGCAACAACGTCAAGAGCAGTTTTCCTTAAAGAGAACCGCAGCAAACGGTTGCTCCACACCGGTCTGTTCATCATGTTAAACAAAAGTGGAGCTGAAAGGCTACGTGCACTCTGAACTGGTTGTCAATGAAGTTTATTGCAGTCATTTTTTTTCTCATGTTTATGATTGACGTTTCGAGATCAGAATGTTACTCAATTTGACACGTGCTTCAACACAAATCCTCACGTACGACAATAGTGTATTTTTGAGAAAGCTGTTGCGTGTACATTTGTAGCCGGTTCTCACTCTTACAACTGTGTTTTGAAAAGGTATTTGAGTAAACCCAAGAATTTTTGAGAACCAGGTCTTAATAGTTTGGATAAAACTCATGGATTGCTAAATGACTTCAGCTTACGTACCCCGTGTTATGTGGACTAATAGTACCGTCTAATCGATTCTTGAATGGTTACGTTAGTTTCGTTTCTCTAAGTTGGACAAGCATTTTCGCTTCTCCTCGACTATCAGGTTGTAGTTATAAACATTATTCTACCATTGTCTCAATTTATGCCCTTTCATAACATTCTGAACAATTTGTCACAACGTATCTTTGTTCCACGCACAAGCTTGTTCTCCTTTCACTAACACGTATTTGTAGCCCACAATGTATTCTCCCATCTGATCGGTCGATGTCTTGTTCGGTTAGATGCAACCCGTTTGTCTAACTTGACTTTGTAACGCAGTTTCCTTTCCCAGGCCTGTTTGCAAGTTTTCTTTTTTTATATTGCTGATTTATCCACTTACTCGTTTAGCTAGCAAACTTCGATGCTTCGAAATCATAAAAAGTAGACGTTGACACCAGATGGCATATTTTTTTGTCCCGCATATTTCAGTTTTTGACGTTTCCAACCGTGACAGTTTCGATCGTCTGACAAATTGGATGGAGGAGTTAAAGACGTTTTCTAATCATCAGAACATGGTCCGCTTGTTAGTTGGGAACAAAATTGATCACGTGAGTTATACAGTTTGAGGTCTTTACAATGTTTCAAATTATCACATGCCGCCCGCCTTGTGTTAGTTTTCGGATTTCCTGTCGTCTGATCGTTCCAAACGAGATCGAACATTTCTGCGATGAAAACACAGATTGTAGAACCTGCACTCTCATATGCTTGTTTCATTTTGGACAGCTTGTTTGTTTTCCCGTGTGAATTGTCCTGTGGTGGTGACACCGTGCTCATTCTTCATCTGCCGGATTACTGTACCTCACGCGAACACCCGCTTGCTTTCATTGTTTGATCCGTTTTAGAGCTAACTGCGGCTCTCTATGTGCTCTAAGTAAGATCGAGGTTAACAGTTCTCCTCCTGGTGCCGTGCATGCTCTTCTTCATTTATGCTTTAAATTGTTTGATCTCTAGTCACAGTCCGACGAAACTCGGGTCTCAGATGTAAATCGGTTCTCAATACGCATGATAAAGTAGACTTTCACTCTAACAATTTTGACCATTTTTCAAAGAAGGACGGTCGTTACGTCTTTCTTTTTTGACACGGGTAAGTCGGATCGAAAGTCGACCATAAGTGATGCTCTCCAAAGAATGTCAAAATGTGACAGTGGGTTTTTTTAAGAAACAAAAACTAAGTGTTTTGTTTTCGTACTGGAGACTGTAATCTCGGTTGGCAGTTGGGCTCCTGGCCGATCTGTTCGGTTCTATTTCTAGTCGCATCCTGAAAGGAAACCACTGTATTAGTACGGTTATTTCTCTTTTTCAGCACTCTATGCTTAGGGAATTGTACATCTAAATGGAAGCAATTACGGGAATTGCCATAAAGTTTCCGTCCAATAAACGGTTTTCGAATTGCAAAGTAACAGCGAGTGACAAACGCACTCATGATTCCATCAACGATTCGGCTGTTGCTGTAAACACCTTGATGCCGTACTCGACTTAGCGACTAGGGAGATCGTTGGCCACGAATTTCGTTCGCTCTAGAAGCGCATTCTCTTTGTCACTGCGTTATGCTGAATCAGTAGCGTTCAGAATGATACGTTCGTCTGCTCAGCCCTGTTGTGCCAGCACTGTTTCCGACTGATTTGCGAGTAGCACCGTCGTATGTCCAGCTTCACCTTTGGCCCATGCATTCTGTTTTATGACCTACTATTCAGTAGTACATACTTGCAGAGGACTTTGTATCATCATAACTCGTGTGCATCAGCTTTTTGTATTCCTTGTTTACTTGTTCACAAGTCGGATAGAATTAAATTATTTATTACGCAGTTTTCAAGACCACTTAGAATCGGCGTGTTACTGGTGGCTAGTTAGGTATTCCAGTTATCTCGCTATCAAACCAGTCCACAAATGTGGTCGTTGTAACTGGTTGCTTAAATGTGAGTGAAGGATTACACATAACAAGTATCGACAGGAGCTGGCATACTATCTTGTATTCATAAATGTATTAATAAAATAGATTTCAAATTAACGCTTGGCTTGTCGTCAATCTTTTATGGACAGCATTTTGGTGATTCTTTCAGCTAGAGTGTTACCTGAGAAAACTAAGGTGATGCATACCGCTTTCTCACCACATGGGTAGAGTTCATCTTGTTTTCCACAGTATTGAATTGCTCTGTCTGTGTATTTTTCCGAATAGCAGACACTTGGAGAAGAGTACTTTCTATCTGTGTTTGCCTTGGCACAAGCGTCGGTTGGACGCTTTTCACATTTTGTAGTGTCTCAAGCCTTGGATAGGTCTCGGAGTGCGACCTTACGCGAACGACCAGGTGTCCCACGAAAAATCCAGAGATAACCGTTATCTTAGTTGAGCGTTTTGCACAGAACTGTTTCACAGCACGCAGCTGCTACTCGACAGGTTTTGTTGGCCCTTACATCGAAGATGTTGCCGGATGCAAGTGGGGATGAACATTTTCTTCTGATAAGTTGTGTTTCCTCCTGATGCGTTAGAAACACGTTTCATACAACCAGTGTTTTTTCGGAACACATAGAAAACCTCTGGACGTTGATTTTTTTCGCTCACTTGAGAAAAATGTACTTGTGAAAAGAGAATGCCCAAGTTACCGAGCCGTTCATGATGCCTATCTGACAAGTTGCATAAGATCTAAACTGTTGCTGTGAATCTGCTAGGCTAAGTGGCTGTCTGTTTCTCATGGGCTTGAGTAACAGTCGAAACGTTCGGAGCTTAGTAAAATTTCATTTGTTCCGCCTATATTAAACTGGACACATTGTCCCGAGTGGATTATCACACAATCAAGGAGACAGTGTGATAGGTGGTAAACTGAAAACATGTTGCAACGGTATGATAACCGGTAACGAACGGTTGAAAACTGAGCCATTTGCAAGCTAAACACCTATGCCAAAGAGTAATTCACTACTTTCCGTATCCATATTTCGGGTTATAAGTATGTATGAAGTTGAAACGTTTCGCTCAGCATTCGAGTACTTGGTGTGTAAATTTTCTGATCGTCTTTATCGTTGAACAGTTTCATGCCTGTGTAACCTCGGTGGACCATAGTTCTTTTGAGCAGAAACTCTTGTTCAGTCAACCACCGTGTTAATTATTAACGCGGTGTCAGTTTGCAATCTACTGATCAGGATGAACTCCTGATTACAGTTTGAAGAACGGTCACATACACTTGTCAGCAGCTTATGCATTCCAAGTATTTCTTGATTTCGTCAATGGTGTTCTGAACTCTCCGTAATCAATGATCTGCGCTTTTCATTGAGTGTCCTAATCAACCTATCCTCAAAGTGGCTTCACCTACACTCGGCTTCTGGCAGATACGGTTCGCATCACCCGAACGATCACTTCATCAATCAGTGTGTTCGATCCCTCAGAAAAACCTTTATCGTGATGAATGTGACAAAGCGATACTTTGGCGGTTTAAATGTACGTGATGAACTCAGCACGACTCCACTAATGAATCAGCTCCCAGCACGTAGGCCGTTGCATTCAGGGAATTTGCGTTCACTTCTCTTCATCAGTCCATCTAAGCTAATTTTTGTGCTTAGGATTACTCGCAGTATGTATTCATATACGTATGTGGTGGAATGCCTAAGAAGAAAGCGGCGTCGGTACCATAGGAGCGGAGACAACCAGAAATAAGAAAGGATTAGTATACTCGAGACCTAATGTCTTCATCAAGTAAACACCAGTGATTAGGATTATCTGCTGTATCTTACGTTGTGTCTAAAACGGGTGTTGTGCATTTTTGGGCTCCAAACCAGAGATCTGCATTGTGTCAGAGGAGGCAATCTTGAATGCCATGCGTCGATTTCAAGTCACTCTCTCTTATTCCAACGCTACCCTTTCTAACGTCTCTCTGGCTTCAGCAATTAGGCAGTTGCCAAGGGGCATACGGAGCATGCATCCTAGCTAACCTCGTTGGTAACAGGAGATCACGTTAGTTGTGGATATATCTAAATGGTCATCTCTGAATATCCGTCGCCGCTCATATGGTAATTTGGCCGTAACTGAGCCATCAAGCCCATGCGATTATTAAACGGACGGGTAGTCGTCGAACATCGTCTACTCTGTTCAGTAACACCGCAGGCGGAATTTCTGTCTCAATTTTATTTTTACGACTTCAAGGAACCCCTAAGTAATGTGTACTTTCATTTGGTCCATCTGCATTGATTTTTCCCAGAGCGTTTTACGGTACTTTTCTCCTCTGATTTTAGCTGCCTCGTCAGGTGAATCGTGATGAAGGTCTGCGCTTTGCTCGTCTCTACAACATGCCATACGCGGAAGCTAGTGCCAAGACCAGTGAAGGTGTGAACAGTGTGTTTTCTGATCTTGTCAACCGGATCTATATGTTGCCTCAGCTTTGGGACCCAGACAATCGACATCGCTCCGGAATACGGCACGCATCCAGTAGACTGCAACTAAATCAGAACGAACGCACACGAAATAATTGTTGTTAGTGCAGTTCAGCCCTCCACTTCTTTCATGGATTTTACTATTTTCGAATGGCATGGTTTTTTTAAAACTATTTTTGTGTGTGCAAAAGTACTCCCACGTTCTTGTCTTTTTTCATTGGACCTTCTTCACGTGGTCGTTCTCAGATTGTGCATAATCTGTTTATGTTTAACGTTTTCTCGTTATCTGCTCATCATCCAATTTTCCATGCATTCTTGGCTGTGAAGATTTGACGGATTTACTCCAATCACACCTACGTTTTTTTTGCCGGTCATTTCCATGTGAAGGTTTTTTCGTTGCTCCGGTGGTTGATTGGGTTATACATGTTTTGCTGACCCAACATTGTTGTACGTCTTTGGGGAAACTAACCTGAAGTGCACAACGCCTGACTGTATGTCCCCGTAATCACCAGTGCTTTCATAGACTGTTACCGATATTCGAAACCTCTTCTGTTTCTTTGGTGTAACTTATTGTGTTCAAGTAGAGGGCTACGCTGCAGCCAATAAAAATGTAACAGAAATTAGTGTATCCCAGTTTGAACGGAACTGGAAACTTCTGCAGTTATTCCAGTTGATGAGTTTATTTCGCCGCATTTATCAACTCAAATGCAACAGCTACGAGTCAAATCACTAATACGCTGTATACACTTTGGAGGTGAATTTTCGACTATTTACCTACTCACATTCTCAACGATTAGAGCACAATTAATTAAGTGATTAGCACTAACCTTATGAAAAAGTTATCGAACGGTCACAATCGGTACTCATGGGAACGGATTATTAATTCATTTTGCTGATTGATTCGATAATAAGAGTAGAGGGAAGAGAAATAGGGCCGTTTGTGTGCGAATAGATTGTTGTACTGGGATCTGGTAGACTATGTGGGGCTAAATTTAGAGAGGTCAGAATAAGGGAGATGGATTAGGTCAGCTGAGAGTTTAGCTGCGAAGTTCTCATGTTGTGGCGTAATAAGAAGCAGTAAACTCAACGAATTGTTCACGGGCTACATCACTACAAAGTGACAGATGTTTTGAGGATCTAACGAAATATGTGGAATCATTCGAAAATCAACCTACGAAAGTGGTTTTTAAACAATGTGTTCTTTCGGTGATCACCTGTGTATCCATAAATCGAATGAACAAGTGATGCAAAATGCAGGTACATTCTAAGCACCGGACTGATAAAAATATCAATGTCATAAAGTGACTGCGTCGTGTTATAACGCACAATAGTTCATAGCTGCTTAAAATTGTTTGAGCATGCATGAAAAGTTTCTTTATATTGACTCCTTTTGATTAGGTGAAACAAATTGGATGTATTGTGAGAGAGTCCACAATTGACTATCCCTTGAAATATCAGTTCTGCTGTACTAATTCGTGATACAAGTCTTATCTTCGACTGCTTACAACCACTCTGCAGAATAATGGGTATCCGCTAAGATTTATTCATAAACACAGCCAGCAGCGGTCAGCATGATTGGGAAGAAGAAAGTCTACATTGAGCTACCATTCAAAGGTGACACTTCTTCACTCCGAACCACAAAACGTCTCGTCGCTTCCATTAAGCGAGCATACAATGCGGCTGAAATCGTAATCGTTGACCGAACTCGGAAGGTACCGTTACCTTCATTAAAGGGAGAGCAATCTATTGGCATCAACTCCCTGTATTTATCAATTTGTGTGTAACTGCGGTGAACGTTACATCGGCAGAACCGACAAGTGGTTGAACTCTAGGATGAAGGAATATCTGTCGAAATGGGTTCAGGATGTGACTGCACAGTCTACTTCCTTCGTCCCGGGAACACGCAAACTTCCGGCCTGGTCTATGGCCAGGCACATGTTGACCACTGTTCACCGGATTAATCTATAACCAATATTCAGGATTATAATGCGCCACGTCAATCCGCGTTTACTGGGGCGGTCACGATTAGTCGTCTTAAGCAAGCATTGTGGGTACAAAGACAAATATTTAAGCCTTAGACTCCCGTGGACTCAATACTTCTGTACTGCCGTTCTCCACCTTATTTGCTACTTTATTTCTTCAGATCCCCATCCTAACAGTCATATGTATGTTCCTCGTTATTGTTATTTAGTACGAAATGCTAGCATCCACCAGTGTCCGTCTTCTTACTACTATGTTCGGAAGTTTTATCGTAAGTTATGAGTGTTATGTAAGGTGGAGAAGAGGAGGAGTACATTGTGTTGTACGACACCAGAACCGGTAGCGAGTGGTAGTGAAGTTTGATCGCGAAACTGTGTGAAGTGGCTTCGATTCACAAGGTATATGCGTAAACCTTTGACAACTAAGGCTTCAGTTGCACATTCTCTGAGGATATGAAGTAACTCTGTTTCCACTGCTTCCAAATGTTTTGCTGTGGTGAAATAAACATGGGAGTAGCTCTAGATTGCTCATAGCATGATAGCAACGGGATATGTGAGAATGTCAAGTGTTGTGGTTGAGCAACTGTATGTAGGTGGATTAGAATTGTTTAGTTTTGCACGAGTTTCCAGTCCAACGTGAATCAGCTTTTCGAAAACAAATTTCGCATGTAACTCAGCAATCCATATGAACGATTGATGATAGGCTGTCCGATCCGCATGTTTTGTTGAATTTTAATCAGTTTGGCTTTCCGAAAACGGCCAAGCCCTCGATAGGTATAGGCGGAAGAAGAAAACTTTGGGCTAAGAAGTGATTTCACATTGTTTTGATAATATAGCAACTGGACTTTTCAATAACGACGAGCTTGTTGGCCTCCTCACTGTGCCAAATATCGCGGCAGATTTTGCCACCCAGTACTGTGTGGATTATGTTCTATTGTATACCGTAGAGACAGTGTTACATATCTATACATACATAGTGATTCAATAATTGTTCACAACCGAGTCCATCACACTAGATCCGACATGTCGGAAATAGGTTCTGAAATGATCGAGAAGTTCGAGCAAATTCGGTTCCGCTGGCTTGCTAAAATTTCTGTTGCTACGGTTGTACTATGATAACAACGACCGTCTGAATCCACAAAGCAAGGCACGCGAGAACGAAATGATGAATGACAAGCAGTCCATAGTAACGATGAACGCAACAGTTATGAAAATACTGTGTAATGATGCCAAATAGGTGGCAAACCTTACATAACCGCCTTCCTGGTGCATCTGTACAGAGAAAGCTTTGTGATTACGAAAGCAAGCAGAGTTAATGATGATAACCTACATATTTTGTTAGCCATTTCGCCGTTCGGCTAGAACGGACATGTGCTGTTTATGAGTTACAGTGAGGAGTAAGAGTTGGGAATCTATCACTGTAATCAAGCATAAGTTGAACGCATTGGGCATCGATTGAGATGTGTACGCTAGCAAGAGAAGTCTTCACCGGCTAGGTCTGTCGCACTTGACAGATACGTTGGATAGTGGTCATCGTAAGCAACCTTTAATTTATCAGTGCTTACCAAGTTAGCTCCAATTCTGTCGACGACGAGATATTTGTCTTTGCGTCCATGCACTCCGAAAGGACCGCTGTTGCGGATGCTTAGATTACGCTTCAAGCGAGCCAGTGTGAACGAAGACAAATGAACAAACTTTTCCAGGTGAATGTTGGATGCCATTGTGGTGGATTCGAGGATCAGGAAAATTTATGAGTTTCACCGCCAGAATCGTTCCTCACAGAGTTGAGCAAAGCGTACAACCAACCGTTTCAGCCCTGACACGTGCCTTTGGGCCTCCTCACTGATGACAAAATCAAGAATACGGAGTACTTGATCCGTGAACTTTTGGAAAGTCTGAGTAGCGTTTCACAAACCATATGAAATAGGGAAAATCTCAGTTGCTTGGAGCAGTGGTGGTTGTGATGTTTTTAAAGTCCTCTAGTATCACGAGAATTCAGTGGTAGGCTCGAACTGAATCTCTTGGAAGAGGTAGTCTTTCAGTGCAATCCAACAGAGAGGCCGTGGAGATAAAAGCAAAGTAGTGTTCAAAAAATGTATTATTTTTCAAGGCACGACAATCACCAATGAGGTCATCTGTTACTTGGTGATTCTTCTGAAATCAGGTGCAAGAAGGTCTACGAGAGGCTTAAACTCTACCTCGGAGATTTTGAGTTTATTCAATAGCAGTCGTCGGAGGCGATTCATCCGGGTGATCCACTTACAAAAGTTCGATGAAAAACAACGTAGTTAATTGAGGATGTCAGCTTTGGCAGGTTAACGACTTTTAGCAACCGCCGAAGAAGGGCTCCAAAACTGTTGTCTGATAAGACCGAGAACGTTTCAAACGAAGAGATTGACGCGACCTAACCATGTATGCATGAGGTGGCCGTACCGCCCTACAATTTCCGTTTGCTGACATCGACGAGGATTATAACTTATTATAAATCGATTTCGACGATCAGCTGCTGCATATTCATAACAATAACTCGTCAAGGCAATTGATGCCTAAGGTCGAGATCAAGAACGAGAGGCTTTTGCCTTAGATTTGAATAGCTAAACGCTCAGCGGCCTTTGAACTTTTGGAAATATTGGTTTTGTTGATAGTTCGGATTAATGGTTTAGTTATTCGGTTGTACCGTATGGAGTCTCAGTTCTTCTGCAGCAAACGCCGTCTGACGAAGTTTCGTAGATATCCACTGCGAAGAACTACTCGATACAGGTGGTTTTCTCCCGTCTCCTGAAGCACTAGTATGGTGTAATTTATTTCTGTTCATCCAGGCGGAGTTCGGATGCAAGTTCTTTCATGATAGGCCGGATAGTTGCTAAGATCAATGAGAATTTGATACCTATGTTTTTTCAATGGAGTAGGCAACCATAGAATTATATATTAACTTTCGTGAATGAATGCGTTGGGCATCAGGGGTGTCTCCGATCTGAGCAAATCAAAACCTAAGATCGTGGCTGCCGAATCAAGGAAGTTTAGCAAAGGGGGCATTTCCTGTGGCAGAGGGATTAGTCGTGTTAAAAAATGAATGAGTCTGCAACTGACCTAATTAAAAAAAACTGAGGGAGGGCGCAGAGGGAAACTGAACACTAAGTGAACACACATTAAGTATGCAAGGCAGTAGAACGATAGATGGGTGATCGATGTTATCAAGCTGCACACATTCACTCGCAAGTTGTTCACAGCAGACTCTATCACACCACTTCCGATGTTGGAAACTTCTCTCGGTTGGAAAACTTTCCTCTTGATTCGACTGAGTAATTCAAATGTGGCCAGTTTCTTCCAGTTTGTTGAAATAGATGTTTCCACAGATGGATTACGGTAACAACGACTAAGCGGAAATGCAAAGCAAGCGTAGTAATGACTCAGATGAATGACAAGTATTTTGTAAGTACATTAAACATAACGGGCATGAAAGCAGTGGGAAATGAGAGACAAAAGCTGTCAGACTCTGCAGGATGTGTACTGAATTTAAACGATTTTATTCACATCCGGTGGATTCTGAAGTGCGGTTTACCTGTGAGGAATCTTCCTCCTTATTAACCGCTTCCTTCTTCCCATGAAATCTTGGCGTGTTTTGCGGTGGTTGACTATTAGATCTTAACGGACAGACCAGTCACCGTTAACCGTTTGGCTACCATTCCTCCGAGCCTATCGGAAGTGTCAAGAAGGGATTGTTGATAGCTGATTCCGCGATCTTTACCGTGTGTGAAGAATGTGTGGTGGCCCGTAATTAGGCATCGGGGAAAATATCATGATCCACAGGCCCGAGTAAGTAGTTAGGTAAAACAATAGACAAAAAATACGGTTTGTTGTTCAGGAAATTGTTTGATGGCTCGTGGTGAGTCGGCATAGTTTATTCAGTCGTTTGTACTCGACAATCACTGTAACGCCCCCCTAGTAGGGTGAGTCCTCCAAGTCAGAAAACGTGATCAACGCAGTTGGAATTTTTACTGTATTACTGCATATGAATTAAGAATAGACTCAAGGTCTTCAGAGAATAAAGCGTTTAGAATGGAGCCACAGTGAAAGTATCTCGAGAAGTGGCCACTATTTGACAAGAACTGAGCTCACTGAAACTGTCAGTTGTGGATAAGGATGACGGTGTGCTGAACAATGTCATGTGTGGAGTTTTCAGTAAACGCGCAATGATATTTACATACGGGAAGAAAACACACTCTGTCTGTGTAATAATATTGCCTATTTCACCATATTCACATAGTTTACGCAAAGGTAGAAGGAGTAGAATTTCTGATGGTTGGGAATAGTGGTGGTGTTGTTTGTAGCTCGGGTTGATAGTTTTGGTATTGATATGTTCGCCGAGCTTGGCATTTAGGTTGCAAACGTTTCATCACCAAGCGAGGTGACATCATCAGTGCGTGAGTGTTTCAGCGTATAGTTTTTGAATATTTATGGCCGAATTTTTACAAACGAATCAAACATGATCCGAAGAAATCAATGGGCGACATCATGCTAAAAGATGGTTCTCAAGCGTGCCAAACAGACCTCAATAACTGCAACAGATTTGTCTTCAGACATGCAGTCATAGTCACATGTTGTCCAAATTGTAATCTGAGTTATTCCATTTTCGTTGTCATCATGCCTCCAGATTTCTTGCAACACTAACACCTACTTCGGTATGCCGAAAAATTCGGATAATTTATTGAGCTCTACCACGCTATTCGGTAGGAACCTAAGTAACATTAATGTCATTTTAAAATGGGGTCCACAATGAGCAAATTGTTCGTTAGATTTGTTAACTTTCGTTTGGTATGTTTACCGTTCATTTTAGGCACTATGTGGAATGTTTAATTCGTTCAAGTATGCACGGATTTTTTGTGGAAAGTCTATCATAAATTTGTCTCTTGGCCTTTGGCGTCTGATCGGTCACAATGGATTTTCTACCAGAACCGTGTGTATAAAATATCTGTGTCATTCCTGATTGATAACTATCATTAGTTACCCACTAAATTTTTTTCTCGGCAATCTTTCACCTTCATCTATACCCAACTGTTTTAGTTATCTGAGTTCCCGTAGCTGATAACCAGTTGAAAAATCTTGTTTGATTTCTCCATTTTGAAAACTTTTCCTGTTGGGTAATTTGTGCAACTGGCCAATTCACATTCAGGGGGCGGATGAGAACATTTACTGTAATGTTGTCAACAGTACCGACCATTTCGATCGCTTTTTCTCACATTTCATGGATTTGAAAAATGGTCCTAATAACCCGATCGTTTGAAACAGCTTTATTCGAATTGTCAGTTGAATATTACTCAATAGATTGTGCCAAATCGTCTAGACTAGGGTTGGTGAGAGGTGGAAAAGAGCCACATGACTCTCAATGAGCAAAGAAAGAAAAAAGGGAACTGGTGACAAACTCACTTTTCAATTTTGTCCTTCAGTAACAGGTTCTTTTCACACTACCCAAACTAGTCACATTTGTATACCTAGGATCATCTTACTCGAATAATGTGCGGCTGATTAGCATCCACATGGTAAAACAGTAGACCAGAATGGACCTTTTTATTCTATGTTGATTGAACTGCACAACTTACCTGTAATAATATCCTCACCGGTTCCGAAACATACACTTCAATAAGTAAGCCTCCCACTGTTTCGTGACGTGGATGCACACTTATTGAGGCAGGACGCCCATAGTAAGTACAAGAAGCGCGTAGTGACGTCGATGGACCAAACGATTACATATCGAGAAGGATCGGTAAAACTGAGACGAAAAGGTCTTTAGATTTTATAAGCTTACGAAAGTCTTTAATCCGTGGGTTTAAGTAAGCATTTCGAGGTTCTTCAACACCTTTTAATACTGCATCGTAGAAACATATCAATAGCCAGCGGGGTAGAGTCAACCTTACACCGACTGAACACTCATGAACCCGCCGATATTGTTAAATGAAATTAACATGATTTCCGTAAACAGATGAGAACATATTTCTCCATTCAACGGTGAAGTAATCATTACCATTGTCGTTCTGGAAATTATGCACGCTACAGTTCTTAGTAAAGTTATGGCTGGCTTACCTCGATCTACACACAAACTTTCCCTATTATCCTTCAGCGTCTCATTGATGGTGCCAGCTTGCTTTGCCCTGGGGCTGGACTTTTCCGCTCATAAGCTCTGATAAATGCGGTTCATGTACATCTCGCTTTTAGGATGCAACCTTCTATCCTCCGTGTTGTCTCCCGACGTATCCATTTCATCAAATTCATTCTTATTTGTTTCTCTCAGGGATAATAATTGTGAACGCACAGCAGATCAGAATGATATCACTTGAGAGAACATGTTGACACACTGCTCGCAGATCTACGTTGAGGTTGGTTGGCTGCTCAGGGTTTGGTTTGAGTTGTCCACACTTCAGTATGTCACAAGGACTGATCAACAATCGGTTTTGGACATCTTGTCGCGACAGTTATGAAATACGTTGCATAAGGACGAAGTAGGAGAAACAAGTGATGTGAACGAAAATGGCTCGTGCTTGATAGGTTGTTAAAACTTTCACTTTAACATTCTGGCTGACAGACACGCAGTCTCTGACACTAGCAGTTGTGCTATAGTGGAAGATTTGCACTTCATTGCAGCAAAGCGCGAAAAAATATATCGAATGTGTTTATCTAGTTTTTTTCGAAGAATTGTCGTCACTTAAACTACACGGTAGGACGTTCAAATTGGAGCATAATTGAATGGTTTACTTTCACATAAGACTCCAGTGGTTAAGGTCATCTGCTGTTGAACATAACCCTCTGTTAGGGGGCTGAGAGCAATTAGAGGATCGATGTAGCGTTAACAGGCACAGCTGAATGTGTGTGTGAGGACACAATCGAATCGTCGTTGAGCTTCTAGAGTATTGAAAAACACGAAGCGAATGAATTAACCTTTTGGTTGACCGTCAGGTAAATCCAACATATATGATATCCCTAGCAGAGATGAATGTACTACCTTGGGTTTTACTCTTACCAGTAAGACTTGCAACAAATGGTATCGATAACCCTCTGCAGACAAGTTTCTATGGGAAGCTGAAAAGTGGCCTAGATGGATGCCTAACCTAGAGTTTACTACTTTGCCGGTAAGATACTCGTTTAAAGTAGGAAACATCCAGAGTGATTGGAGGGTTTGTAGACAAGCGTTATTTTTCAATGCACAGCAGCCGTTTGCCGCAAAGACATCCGCGTCCACCTCCTCTGATAATATGTGGCAACATCTCAAGGAAAAAATCGCGGCAGTGATCTTGAAACCAGTCCCTGTTCAGTGTCAGGAACGCCTGGACTGGTTCTACAGCAACAACAGATCTATCCTGAGTCTGATAAGGAAGCGAATGACTTTTTTTCTGTTTAACCTGTGGATGAAAGCCGATGAAAAAAGTTAACATTCCGTAATGCTCACCGTCGACCCATTGAAGTTTAGTTTCGTCCATCCAGTCCGCTCACGCACTAGCAGAAGGCGCTTTTAGCGTTTAGTGCGCACAGCCAAAAGAGATCACAAGAATACGAGGCAAATATTTTGGCATCGCTCTGAGCCGATTTACTACCACTGACAGCAAATAGACTTCCAAGTAAACCACCAAAGAGACATTCCTGCTCACTGTGGACTGGGCAGATGTGAAGACGGCTATTGGGTAAGTACAAAAATGAGACTGCAGATAACAGTGAGTCGCCAGGGAGAACCTCTGAAGAACAACAGCCCAGTTCTGAAATGTGCTCCACTCTGTTTGGTTTACATCAGTTCCGAGCAGAAAACATTCTCAAGATTTAAAGTATGTTTCCAGTATGGTACTATTTGGAAATAAAGAGGTGAAACAAACCAAAAACAATTGTCGGACAACAGTCAAATGAGCTGTATTGAAAAGGATCCAGTGAGATTTCTGTTCCACCAAAAATGCAGAAGCCTCACAGGAAGTGTATCTTAAGAGAAGATTTGATTTCAACAAGGTCCGGGTAACTTCGTCTAAATATGTTTCTCAATTCAATAAAACGTTTCGTATGGATATGAGGTCGATGGTCTTTTGGAATCACAGCTAATGTTTCCCAAATCGTCACTGTTGTGAAGCGGGGCCTTATTGCAAATCCCAACCACATGAGCCGACGTACTACCGGTTGTCACTCAGAATTTGGAGAATGAAGAAATGTAATAAAGCATGAAGGACAGACTGTTGAATATTGGGTGTCTCGGTGCATCTAACATCCTATGTGTCTCAGCCGGTTGGAAGATATCGTATACAGAAAAGTCCACCAACAACGAGGAAGAACTGCTGAGAATTGTCACCGCTTCCGAGACCGTAGCCTCAAAATTTTAATCACAAGTTGACACCGCTGAGGCATTTTCCCTTCTCATCCCACCCTATGAGGATGGGTTTCGTCGACGCCTAGTATATGTGACAATGGAGACATTGTGAATTGGCATACAGACAAGTCCTACTTGGGTTAAGGTCTCTTCGAAGACAGTGAATTGAAGTACCATGCGACGAAAGCCAGCGTTGTCATTAGTAATCTTAGAAAACATACCTCAAATAATCACAGCTGATGGAAGAGAATTAAACCGCTTGTGTACCGTTCACTGGTGTTTTCTACGTTGTTGTGTGGCGATGGAACTTGGAGACTGTATCAGCTAAGGGCACGATATCTAAACCGTTTCTATCTGCAGTCGGTCACGTTCGTTGGGTTCGGTAAGTCCGCAAGACGGCCGACAAACATACTTCAAAGCAGCTGCTGTCCGAGTAACTTGAAATAGGTTACCTAACTGCTGGTAATCAGAAACTGCGATACCGGAGTACATCTTTCGCGTAGTAATGTCGACCTTAGATCATGTGGACGCAGTAATGAACCTGAAATTCTGAAGGAATATGATCCGAACGAACGTTTGAAATCTCAACAAGCGAGAGTTGTCTGGGCGTAAACCTAAACTCACAGTACTCAGGCAAACTACAGGTGTCGCAGTGTAGTGAGGACAGACGGTCGCACCATACTACTCACACCACTATTCAGTAGCAGCATGGATCGAAATGATTGCGGGATAAATACGGGAGAGATACGGGAAGGAGAATTAGTGAGCAGCATCATGTACAATGGCTTTCGCCACATGACAAAATTTAGACATGGTGTCCAAAGTGACTGGAGCATCCTCTCCTGTCTTGTTGGTAAAAAAGCCTAACAGTAAATTTCGATTTTGTGTCGCTTTCAGGTGGCTGAACGAGATAACGTTCAATAAAGTCGTAGCAGTCCTGTCGGTGGCGGAGATTTTTGACAAGCTGCAGAACGCTGAGGTGTTTACAGTGTTGGACTTACGGTCCGGATATTGGCAGGTCCCAATCAAACAATCGGACCGTGATAAAACAGCATTCACAGTGGGTGAAAAGCAATACCGCTTCAAGCGGATGCCGTTCGGACTCTCAGGCGTCCCCTCCACGTTCAGAGGACTGATGCTGGAGGTGTTGGACGGAGTGAGCAATACAGTTGTCTATGGAGACGACATCGTCATTTACAGCGTAAGTGAGACAGAACATACAGTACACGTTTCAGCGGTGCTGCAGAAGATTGAGACAGCCGGCCTCCGGATCAATAGTTAAAAGTGTCACTTAGCGAAACAAACGGTGGTACTTCTCGGTCACAAGGTCGGTCAGGGGGAGGTCCAGCCACTGCCCGAGAAACTGCTGACAACCGAGGCCATTCTGGTGCCAACTTCAAAGAGGACGCTGAGACAGTTTTTCGGTCGCGTTGGGTTCCACAGCCGCTTCATCAAAAACGTCCATGACCTCGCGAGTCCTTTATACGAAATTATGAGGAAGGATTGCCAATTTCATTGGTCACAGTAAGTCAATCGAGCATTCGCCGAGATCCCAAGATTGATTACGAAAGGACAGTTGACCCTGAAATTGCCAGTGACTGGAGAGAGCTTCGTTGTCACAACGAATGCGAGTGATGTAGGAATTGGAGTGGTACTGAAGCAAGAGGACGGTGTTGTGGGTTACGCCAGTCGGGTATTGAGTCCTGCTGAACGAAACTATTCAACGACAGAAAAGGAGTGTTTGGCAATCGTGTGGGCCCTAGAAAAATGGAGGCCGTACTTGCTCGGCCGATGTTTCCATGTGGAGACTGACCACAAACCGCTGGACTGGATTAAATCGGCGAAGGACCACCGGGGAAGGCTGATTCGTTGGGCGTTATAACCACAGGAGTACGACTTCACAATTCGCCATTTGTCCGGGAAAGAGAACAGTGTACCCGATTTGCTTTCCCGAACGCAACACCTCGATGAGGTCCACAAGGACGTGTTTGGAGTTAACAGTATCGAACTGGAGAGTGACCTCGGAAGGTTACAAGCGGCACAGAGGATGGATATGGCTACCCGGGTGGTGATTGACCGACTGTTGTCGGGAGGACAACCGGCAGAAGACGAAGTGAGTCCGGAATTGAAAGCTTTCAGAATGCATTGGTCCGATTTGCGGCTGAATATTGCCGGAATTTTGATGTGTCAATTACGGGAGGGAATAAACCTCTCGGTCATTCCGGCAAAGTTGAGGGCGGCAGTCGTGAAAGAATGTCATCAGCTGGCTCATAAAGGTTGTCATCGAACCTACCAAATGTTGAAACAAAGGGCATACTAGCCTGGAATGAAGAATGATGTTAACAATCATGTGCGGGCGTGCCAGCAATGTCAGTTACTGAAGAGCACTAACCACCCCAGTCAGTATCCCACACAACCAATTCCGGTTAGTAAAATTGGAGAACTGTGGTCAGTGGATGTGGTGGGCCCTTTTCCAGTAACGACATCCGGAAATCAACACATCTTATTCATGACCGAACGCTTCACAAGGTGAATCGAAGCAGCCGCTATACCCGATCAGCGCGCAAGCACGGTGTGCAGGGCGGTGATGGAACACATCGTAGCAAATCGCGGAATACCACGAAGCATATTGACTGATCAAGGCCCATGCTTCGAAATGAGGAGTTTCGGAACTGTTTGGAGCGTTTGGGAATCAAGAAAATACGCACAACTCCATACCATCCTCAATCAAACGGGTTGACGGAGAGGAACAATCGCACAATCAAAGAATGGTTGGCTGCGAAATTGGGGAAGCTGGGAGGAAGCGTTGATTCTGTTAACCCACCGCTGTTCTCCCCAAGGTACAACGAAAAAGTCGCCATTCGAGCTAATGTATGGGCTCGCGCCACGCTTGCCAGTCGATCAGGAGATTGGTTTATGGGGAGACCAACTGACGAGCACGCGTAAATTAGCGGAAGCTCGGAGATCGGCCAACCGGAACTTGAAAAACACATATAAACCTTCTAAGAAGCGATCAACTGCGAGGCTATCGGGTCGAGGGACTGTATTTGAACCTGGTTCTAAGGTTAAATACCGGGACTGGCGAGGCGTGGTGACAACAGGACCCGGATCTAGGAAGTTCCTGGCAAAGTGGAGTGTACCTGATTAAGAATAAGAAAAGTCAACATCGAGTGCACGNTGAAAGCTTTCAGAATGCATTGGTCCGATTTGCGGCTGAATATTGCCGGAATTTTGATGTGTCAATTACGGGAGGGAATAAACCTCTCGGTCATTCCGGCAAAGTTGAGGGCGGCAGTCGTGAAAGAATGTCATCAGCTGGCTCATAAAGGTTGTCATCGAACCTACCAAATGTTGAAACAAAGGGCATACTAGCCTGGAATGAAGAATGATGTTAACAATCATGTGCGGGCGTGCCAGCAATGTCAGTTACTGAAGAGCACTAACCACCCCAGTCAGTATCCCACACAACCAATTCCGGTTAGTAAAATTGGAGAACTGNTGAGTGTTTCTGTTCGTAGTCCCGTTGAGAAGCATAAGTCGTTTGTTGGTTTCCCGCCTTCTTTGTTTACATCTTTAGGTCAAGTTCAAATAATTACATAGAGTTTGCAAAACTACAGCGGCGAGTACGTTAGTCCTCTCGAATTGGAGGTCCTCGTTCAACTCGTAGCAAACTATTAATGAGCAGACTGATAGTATCTTGGGCGCCGATAAGTTAAGTCAATGATTATTAAAATTTCGATTTGTAAACATTCAGCGAATTATCGTCGGATGGATAATGTGAACTTTTATGTTTACCTACTTCATATTGTGGATAGAATGTCTACGCGACCAAATTTGATGACTTTATAGTGCACTTACTTTCCTCCGAACTACGCGGTTACCAGTGTTTAAACCATAGAGTAAAATTCATCGTCAGGTCCTAATCTATTCCGTCATAGTTTATGTGTACAATGCGTACCACGTAATGGTTCACAACGAACAGTCAGCTTTATAATTTAGCGTTAAAGGTGTACCTACTTGCTACTTGTAAGTAGTTAGAGATAATTGCACATATTACTTATCACATTTTGGCGTTCCTGTTCTTGATTAACAGACGCCCAAACTATTCAACTTCATTCGTACTAAATTTGGTGCGGATATCTTACTTCCCTATGTTCTACCTGAGCGTGGGTAAGGTCGGATGAGATACGAGGCAATGGGGTTATCACAGTTTCCGATTATTCGCAGAGAAGACAAAATAATTTCCGATATGCACTTTTTCAGTCTCGAGATCGGACTCATAAAGTGAAAGGAAGACGTTTCGATCCCCCATTCAGACTATCACTGCTTGATGAGTTCAAACAAGCATGGAGTCTGTCATGACGTGCAGGTTTGAGGAAAACCACCACTAAGTGTTACAAGCATTAATCTGAGTCCTTGTAGCCTTGGTCGGCAAACAATTGGTTATCCTAGACGGACCATACATATCCAGAATAAAGCAAAGCATAACTCAATTACAATTAGCGAGTTGGGAGAAGACATTAAGTCAAGAGAAGAGTCAAGTTCGATGCAAGCATTTCGTATTGCCTCATCAGTACCAAACTTACAATAACATGGGTGGTCAATACGAAATGCTTGCATCGAACTTGACCCTTCCCTGGACTCAGCGTCTTATCCTAACTCGATTATTGATTATCCACCCCTCAAATCGATTGTTTTACAAGAAGCCCATCCATATTGTAAGTTTGGTACTGATGAGTCAGTTACAACTGTCAATGTTAGGGTGATTGAAAGAAAACGGATAACATTAGTGTATTGAAGAGGCAGCCATAGAGCTGCATCACCAGGAGTGTGCGTGGATACACACATGTATACTTCTTGCCCAAGTCAGATCAGCGAACGCTCCTAAACCAAGATAATCAACACATAACCGTACCGTAGGCGAACAAATATAAAACAAACGTACCATGACAAATACAGCTTTATTCCAGTAGTACATAATTGGTTTATGTAAACTCGTATCGATTTGAACACTTATCTTAGCACGTCTTCTGGAAGTGTGAGAACTTCATGGAGGTGCCTTTGATGTCAATCTCTTTTTAAGTGCATTTGTGCGACCAAATTTACTGGAACCATTTTTTATGCACAAAAATGACGTAAAAGAAACTAATTGAGTTATCTTCACTTCATAGTTAATTGTAACCACTGTTTCTGCCCCTCTTACATTGGCCTCCGATCACTGGAGTGATTTGCACTTTTTAATATGCTCCAACCTTATCCCCATGCTATTATTTGTTTAATTTTTAGTGGAATAAAACAGAAAATTCGTTAGTTTTGGTTGTATATTGTTCCATTTTAGTGATAGAATCAATTTCGTTCATCGTCCTCATTAATGTGTTTGCTCAATGCTGGTAACAGTTCGCGCATAGGCAGCTGTCGTAAGAAGGTGTATCGAACGATTTATCAAATCTCGTGAGAAACCGAAACACCAACCACGGACAAATAATGACAGGAAACATGGAATTGTTATTGGGACAAAAATTTATGCGGTAAAAGAGCAGTTATCATTTGTTAACATTCCACTGGGAACGAAATTTTTTTAGTTCTGTGTGTGAGCGGATGAAAATTCGCAGTCGACGTAGAGCCTTCCGTGAACCACACATTCATGTTTCCCACTATCTTGATGTACGTGTTTATGTAATCTCCAATGATTCCGTTATTGGGAATAATGATTCAGGAATTTCTTGCCGGTACATAATGTGGGGCCATTACATTAGTATCACGTATCTTCTTTCACAAATATTGATCCTTACAGTGGTATATGTCCTGCTTTCAATGTGTGAGAAACAAGGGTAATATGGGTGATTCAAGTTTTACCGGTGGGATGAAGCCAACAGCAGAATGCATGTGTTAAATCCTACCGGTAAATGAGTGAGTTTCGGAGTGAATATGTTTGAGTGGCCTGATGGAGAGGAATAAACACGTGACCGTGTAGGTCGAAGCTGGACGGGTTCTGGTCTAGTATTGCAGGCTGTAATTAAGCTTATATTTTTATATTGGTTTGAAGCTTGTTGGGAAGAGAGTGCTTGAGCAGCAAACTTTAGTTCGCGGGGGATAAGCCAAATACTTGGTGTTTAGGAGAGATGACGGTGACTATTAACTGAGAGCAATTCGGGTACCTAATTACGCGTGATCCTAAGCTGTCCAATTATTGCATTCTTTGTGACTGCGAACAGAAGTAGAATTTTTATCCAGCTATTGAAATGTAGACTGTACTAGCCATGCAGCTCGACTTTTTCAAAAAGACGGAAGGAGCATCATCAAGTACAAAAGGAAACAGAGTTTCAAAAATCAAAAAACGAATGGTAGGGTCACACGTTTCACTGTAACAGACGCTGAGTTGATGGAACAAATTATTTTAAGTTTGATATTTCCTTCAACAAATTTAATGACCGCCAAATCGGTGGTAATTATCTCGTCTATACTTTAGACACTAGTTCTGTACAGAATTGGTTTATTCTTTCCAAATTTCCGTTGTAACAGGCAGATCATTTACTAGCTACCTCCACGTGCATGTTTAAGGGATGATACGTTTAGGGGAAGGTTGAGGGAAAACTCTGTTCTAGCTTGTCGATAAATCCAGTCTCTCCTTTCCACCAGCAAGAGGTGCAGAATGTAATAAAACAAGTGAGCTAGCTATTCACTGAAATATTCTGATGAGAAATGCTTATACCAGCTGTATCGAAATGAGCGCCCGTACGCAATCACCTATTCGCATGAATGATGGGTGGCGATAACTGAGAAACGGACCAAGTGCTCCCATGTACTGCTGAGAAGATTTGAGTTTGATGCTTTTTCCGAAAGAAGCTAAGGGAAAAAATATGAGGATTTGAAAGTCGTGGTCAACGGCGGATGACGTTCGATGTGTACTAACTACGTCTCCCATTAATTGACAATAATTTATATTTCATTGAATTGAAAATTAATCTTGTTCATGCTGAATATTGCTGCACTCGGATTAAAAACAACATCGAAGTAGAGCATACTGGAGAAAAAAATCGCTACATAAAAATCCTACCGCATTGATTGGGGTCAAATTGGAAACATCGAGAATATACAGATTTTTCACAACACGCTACATTTTCAATCTTTCCACTAATTACAGCAGTTTAACACACATGTAAGCAAAATAAAAACAACATATATCGGAATGTTCCATTATTTCGCTAAACCTACCTCAAATTTCAGCCAAAATGTTTTCAGGATACGAACACTGTTCTCCTCCTCCAATCCAGTGTGTCCATCGGAACAATAATCACATTTTTCAATTTTAATTCTTTGTCTTCTTCCCGAACCACAAATTGGTTTCGTTAATCATGTGATTAAGTAGTGTTTTGCCTACCTGAAGATCTCGATGGCTCAACACTTGATTAATTGTGATTTGTGAGTCTGACTGTTACAAGACATACATCGTTCACCTTTAGTCGCAAATTTCACATTCATCTAAAATTTTTGCATCAATTGCTACGGGATTTATCAACCCATAAAAAATTAATCCAAGACGATGGCTCTAAATGGAGTAAGACCAGTGTGATGGATAATCATCATGTGTTTATGTTGCTACTGATTGTTCCAAACGAAATGCCAAACTGAGTTTTCACTTATAATCGTTTATGCACGCCCACTGAGTTCAGAATGCGATGACTTTTGAACACCTGAAACGAACAACGCATGCATTTTGTGTTCGGCGACGCTGGATTCTTTTGAGTCGAACATGCCGTAAATTCTGTATTTTGATTGGCAAACACATTTCAGCTAACCGCCTCCAAACAGGAGTTGCTGAGTGCATCAGAAATTATTTTATGGCGGTATCCACTCAAAATGTCTTCAGAAAGAGTAATGAGACGTGTTCGAAACATTTTCCCACATTGCAGCATTCGCACAGATCTCTGTAAAAAATCTGCTCATTTGTGTTCATTCAATCGTGCTTTTGTTGAACACGTCAGAATGGCGGCCGACAACTGGAATCTATTCAATTCGATATGTATCCGTTGCCTTAGTGTTGTACACCTAGCCGGCTTTCCGGATAACAGACTGAATGGCTGCTCGCTTCATGTCTAGCGAAAGGTGTGCACAAAAGCTGTCATGCTCAGAGGAGTTGGCCGGTTTGCAGCACACGAACGTGAGCCGATCTTTACTTGTGACTGGAAAATTTATTGTCAGGGAACCGCGTTGAGCCGTACAGCACAGAGTACGCACTGGGAATGACCGAATCCCCGTTACTACGCTCTCAGCTAGGCAACCATTTTCCGTGTTTTCAGATCGTTCCCCCGTTTCTTCCCGATTAACCGCACACCGTACACAAATACACAGAACAATATAGAAAGTTGGCCACGCATCATTTATGTTGGTCTCCAGTTAAGCTCAACCGTTTCTAACGTGGGGGAATGATATTTCATGGTCAACAGAGCGTACTGAAAATTTTTGACTAAGATGGATTTAAACCTTGCCCAAAATGTGGGTAGATCTCATATTTCTGTGGACGTTTTAGTCAGCTGCTCTGAAGAAAAAGCATGAGACTCGAGTTTTACTCTTGTCAGAGTTTGTCAGTAATGTATATACCCGACTAACGACCAGGAATTCGGGCATTCTTTCTTGAGGTAGCTGCATCAATCACTGCGTCATTGACTTCACAATAAGCACCACTGAATTATCATATCTGAACGCTCATTCACTATCGTTTGTGAACGATCATCAGTTTACTCATTCGGCCCGATATGACACAAAAACTGTCCTGTTAGTTCCGATCAGTAGCCTCACATTTAGGACTTCCGAAGCGGGAAGAAAGGTCTGATGTTATTAAATCTGCTCGGTTATATGTCAGACTTCTGACGAGTAGTCAGAGAGTTGAATAATTTCCTGTTGGACACCAATCATAATTACTCGCAACCTTCGCATTCGCATTGACTATCTGTCGCAAAATCACCGAAAGAATTTTTGGATCCGGCAGGGATTAAAATTTTGCATGTAAGAATTCGAATTTTCCATGTTTAATTAAAGAAAACGGAAATTCTTGATCCTGAGAAAGGCGCGACTGACTCTGTTGAATGCTGCCTGGTTACATCGAAGAATAGGCGCAAGAGATCACTTGGTTTTGCTTCCAAACGTGTGAAACTGGAGGAAAGTACAAATCATTCACACGGATCAGACGATTGTAGGAAAGTTACTAAAAATCGATCAATCTGACTGTTATTCATAAGCGAAAATGGTAGTGCGTTGAGATACGATTATTCGGTCGTGCCTTATGTAGAGTCAGTGGCGCAGTGGTGAACACCACTGCCTCATAAAAGCGAAGCTGGAGTTTTAGTACGGGCCATGGCAAGAATATGCACTACTGAGGAGCCCTAACAAGCACGAGACTCGAACCTTCTTATGAAACGAGTCGGTTTTGGACGGAAAAAGAAGTTCCCTAATGCTATCCAGCCAGGCTTTTTCGAAAAGGATTGGACTCTACTTTCACTTTTGTTATGGGTCTTCAGTTGTACACAAGATTAGAACCTCGGCACGTTCTCATTGGGCAGCCGCGTTGACCACTGTGCCGCTGACCTTATTTTGGACCTGATTGAATTACCATGCGCAGGCACACTTGTGAGTTATACTCACATTGTCCGATCATCTTAGAAGACAGTAATCATTTTGTTAATTTCAACCACTCACCTAATTACTAGGACTTTCTTACAACTTAAAATCAACCAAGCCAACAAGCGCGTTGTGCAATATTTTGATTACTGATTAGTGGTAGGGCGCTTTGGTTAATTTCAGTTGAAACTCACACACAAATGATTGTAGTTCTCACCCTTCCGTAGATATCTTCAGATAGCCACCCATTTTTATTCTGTCTCTCACCTTCCGAGTTGTACAACGTTTTACTTATTCTTACGTTAATTTCTGTGTAACTTGTATTGCATATCACAATCTGAACAGTATTCGTAGTTGATTACCGTTTCCATGTTAAAGAAGTCGTTCCAGCCTATTTGTTATTAAAAGAGGCACTACATTTAAGTTTTACTATCATTAGGACTGGTTGGCAGCGCAGGCTTTTATCACGACTGGGATTCGGTCCCCGGTCCACACACGTATGCAGCAGTCGTGTTGAGCAATGTGGCACTAATTCTTCACTAAATGCAAGTGAACTGTCATAATTGAACATTTGGCCACAGTAACACATGAGTAACGCTGAGACTACGCGGACACCAAATAAGAGGTAGTGACCATCATGTTAGTTCCAACAGATCAAATCCCTTGCGAGGCCTCTCGGTCAAGCAAATGTCACAGATTTCCTTCAACCCTCTCAGGACAACACATGGACCCAGACTATTATCCACGCTTATAACAGTTAATTTTCTAGATTGGCTTGAGGCCATCTGGGCAAACGAAAACTGTCGGTGCGTCGGTTTCTTTGTCTTGTTGCTTAATCTCTCCGGGAGTACCATCAAGTTCATGGTTTTGCATGATGGTCTGAACCTAGCTGAGTAGTGTGACTTGAACGAGACACATTATAATTTGAGTGATGCACAGTAATCATGTGTTGACTCGTCTAGCTTTGGATGACTGCCCTCATACGATGTCGGAATTTCGAAGCAATGTTTCCATTTTTTTACCTCTATTACACTTTTGTAATCCGTTTTGTTTTAACTGTCCTGTCGAGCCTGTACCTTCTCAAGTTCAATACGGTCATTTCAAACGGGTTTTGGCTGTATCATTGTACATAGATGTTGATTCACTCAAACATCACTCCACAGGCAAGGTTTACCAAACTGTCTACACAGGATGAAAACTTCTGACAGTTCCTGGAGAGGAAAGCCTGATATTGTTTTTTTGCAACAATACGACTGTGTAAGGGTACAGTGGGTTGGCTCATATTAGCCATATATGCATACATGTACATGTGTATATTTACATATATGTATCCACATAATGGATTACAGTATACATATATATGTATATACATGTATGTATATATATACACACGTATGGATGTACATACATTTAAAGAGGTTGGTCCAATGAAAAATTCCCGCATAAACTGAATGATTTAAACAAATTGGATGACACTGGCACAATAGAGGATAAAAAGCAACACTGTGGTTCTGGTACCGTACACGGACCTACACTGGTGACCTCTTTCACCCAGTTGGGTCGGCGAAATGTGACTGTAGATAGATGGGACACAACTAGAGCAGCCAACACAGAGATGTATTATTTTCATGAGTCGTTGCTCGACTAACTCATCACAGTGTCACGACCATCACTGTTTACAACTGAGAGCAGCTGATCTCTTACAGATATTTCAGCGGCTGGGGGACAACTCGATCCAGGAAGGTAGCATGCGTCATTGAATGCAAACGGACAGATTAGAAATTGCAATACCTATCTGAAGGAATGTGGCATTGCAACCATTTATTCATAATCCGATAGCTTATACAGATTTTACGGTTTAATTATTTAAAGAATAACGGTTGAATATTGTTGAACTATGTTCTGTTGTTTTTAGGTTTTTTGTGCCGTCTGTATTGATTTGGGTAGACGAAATTCTCTGCTGCGTTTGTGGCCTACTTATTAAACTGTGCCATTCCATTTTGAGGTAATATGTTCCAATCTATTAATTACTAGCTACAAATTGATATCCAGGGAAAAAGCAACTTGGTGTACTCTTGAGAATGAGGAAGATCAGGTACGGAGAGAAACTTGTGGAAATGAATTGTCTTGTTTTCTGGGGATTTGTGGGTTCCGTTCGCGAAATCGAATTGAATACTTCGTGCGTAATACCGTGAAATATCTCGACGCACCATGGGTTAGTTTCCGTTTATTTGTGAGAGCTAATGAAACGCACAGTTTTATTGCGGTTTCTTCGTAAAACCCACACCACTTCAGCAATCTGAGACCAAAGGCATGGCGCACGCTAAGTTGAACATTAGATCTCAGTATATTTGGCTTTTCTGAGTTAATTTGAATGTGGTGGAAAAGAGCGACTTAATCCGTTAAACTAATACATCACAGAATGCTGACTGGTCTATTTTCTGAGGGAAAAATCCAGCGACTGATGGTAATTCTTGGATAGAAATCAACATTTTTCGACTGTGTTCAGTCCTGAGGCTAGAATGGACGGAACCTCATTAGTTTCAGTAACTTTATAGTTGAATTTCAACTAAATTTGAGCTTTTGTGCAGAATACAAGTTTAAGCGCCTAGACTACCTTTTATCATACATTTGCTAAACCAACTCTGCCAAAAAATTACGGTGCGTCTTGTATTTTGCTTTTCCGACTCCATCAGGTTTTAGCTAGCTAGAAAAATCCTTTATCTGTAGACTCCGTCTGTTTTGAGCAATCGTTTCGTCTCAGCACGATGACTCCTGAGTTTGCCATACGAAGTTGCATATCTCAAGCCACTAGCTTGAACCCACTGATTAGAACGGACTATCAAGACGACCCTATATCTAGGGACCAGAGAAGAAGAGGATCGCCTAAAAAGTAGGTCTGCCCATCTCAGCGAGCTTGTATTTGTAACAAACTCAATGGTTTACAATTATATTCAACACTACACAAAGCAAAATGACCGCAATGATGCAATAGCTCGACTAGTTCGCAAGGGCCACCCCAAAGCTTTTCTCAGAATCAAAGAACACTTTTCTCACAACAAAAGCCATCAAGGAAGTGGAACAACAACACTTCTATGCTATACGTAAAAGAAACATCTGAAAGCTGATATTTCTGCTTTGAACGAAACAGGCATCGAAGCAGCCTTTCGAAACAGGACGACACCACCTTCAATCGTGAGGCCTCAAAAACATCCACTATCTGTTGAGACAGCTTGTAATCGCACATATATAACTGAAGGTAAAGCCTTCGTTGATATGTTACCTACGGTTTCTTGTGTGATCGGTAAAAATGACACAGATGCTTTCGCTTTTGTTTAACATCTCCGAAGACGATTTACCACATGAATATTGGTTCATTCCATGTAGAATTAACAAAACATTATGATTATGCAAGTGGGGAAAAATAAGAAGCATGTTAACTATAGCACATCAAATTTTCTTTATACGCTGGTATTTACAGAATGTTTGAATCAATACACTGAATAGCAGTACACTCCATGAACAGTGATTTTCTTGCGAAGCTTGTTAAACACATTTCATATTAGTACGCAAAAAAGCTTGATGGATCTTCTACAAAATGCAATGAATTTGACGATTCGAGTACTCTGCTCGCACGATTGTTAATCTACAACCATTCGGAATTCAAAACTGTCTGGGTGTTATACAAAAGTAACGAAAGTGATAATCTACCATACCACATGTGACAGCGAATTTGATTAGCGTTGTGATTGGTTATTCCAAGGTCAAGGGACCTCTTTCCGTCACGTGAACCATCCATTTAAGTGCAAATAGAGACTGTGCAAAACGTGATGATGGCTTAAAACCAACTTGGAGTCAAATAATTTGCTGTCCAAAAAGTAGAGTAAATGGAAGCTAAATTAAACTGGTTGATTAACAAAGGACACGGGTCAGGTTTTCAGAGTAGGATGTAATCCGACGAAAGTAGCGGCTTTGATAAGCCAACTGACCCGATTGATTGTGGTTTTTCTGCTGAATGTGAAAAGGCTTGAACCAGAACGGTCTTTTGGCAGTGGCCGTTGGACTCTGTAATGGGATCCACGTGTGTGCCTGGAGGGTTGACAATTTGATGTGGTAAAAACAGCTTGCGTATGTTCAGTTCGTGAACAATAAATTAAATTCACGGACAAATAAAAATCCCTGGCAGGCAGTCTTTCAACAACAAGCCTGAGTCATTCTGAACACTAATCAAGACAAGGTCATGGTACCCAATTTCTTCGTGATTTCAATCTGTGTACAATTACAACAAAGGTGGTAACGGTGAGTTGTAAATGCGTTAGAAAAACTGTCGATCCAACTCAAAAAAGTGCATCATGTTGGGTCGTACGTGGACTGGTTGTTTTCAGACTGTCTGCACATGTTATGAGATTAAAACCGTTTATTAGCCACAAAAGGCAACCACTGATCACTTCGCTCGGGATTCGGTGATACTCTGGGAAGTCTATTCAATGACTGTTACATTGAAGAAAACGACTGGTTCACTCTTAATTTCAACAAGCTCATTGGAAAACGCTTTAAATATTCATCATGAGCAAAATGAGGCTAAATGTATACATTGTAAGATCAAGTCGTGCCTAAAATGAGGTCAAGGACAGTGATAGACACAGTTGTCTAGTGAAATTGCGACTGGAAGTGATTAGCATATACACTACAAAGGAATTCTGAACACAGCGAAACTTCATTGCATTGTTTCTGTTTCGAAAAAAACTAGATGAATAATTTGTATGAACGCAATGAGTGCAATCAGCTTTTGGAGTGCTGTGCAAAACAACATGATTTCCCGCTTGCCACTAAAGGCCGGATGATGGAAATTAAGAGACCACTCCGGCTGTTCAATTCCAAGTCAATTCCAAGCTCAACACATCTTGTGTTTTCGAGAGAGAAATGGTAAAAACGGTAATTTTGCAATGGCAATTAAGAGTATCCGAGTAAACAGGTTGTTTCCCTCCAACGGATACCTGATGAGCTTCGTTTAAACAGATCCATTGAGTGATGTTAATTATGGCCTACCACATATGCGTGTCCGGTTCAAAGAGGACGGCACTGCCCATGTGCCGATTACTTGGGCCAATTTTCAGTTAACCACGATTTATGGGCCCCAGAGATATCTGATTTTCGCAAGTAACATAATCTCCTCGCATACGAACTGTTGTTATCAGTGCGCCATCGGTAGTTAAAATTAAGCCAGCAAGGACGGTAGATAAGCACGTCAGGCCGTTCACAAGATTTGCGAAACGCACGACCGAGGAAAGCTCAGCCGAATCAGGACACATGCTTTCTGATTTCCTGCAAGTTTGCTTTTAATTGTAGCCACCAAATATTTCTCAGAAACAGCAGTGAAATGCTGGTACACGCGGAATTCAGCACAGGCTGTGATGACGTTTTCGTCAGTATATGCATAACTGACATCCAAGCAGGATCAGACCACCTGTGTAATGGGCTTTCAAGTACAAACTCACATGCCAAAGCCTGGCGTAGTCAAAAAACACACTCGAAGCTCTGAAGATTAAAGGAATTTGGCTTCCGGAGTAATACCAGTTGAGGCCTTCTTTTTGTCACACACAATGTACATTTGAGTCCACACAAAAGTGAGTAGCAGCTAACGTTCAGCCAGTTTGCCATATCAATAAGGAAAACATAAAATACAATGTAAATGAGTCTGATGCTTCTTTTCGTAAGAGGATGGCTGGAAAGTCTATCTGAATGCGAAGGCTGCGATCAAATGTGAGAGATGGTCAACTTGGAAATAAATGAGCTTACTTACATCCTTCTTTCTTTTCGAAGAAAGACAATATATAACTACCGGTTAGCTAATAATAATCTCTGCACCTATAAACTTCGTACAAGACGTACCTCCTTTACTTGCCAGATTAAACAAAGATAGGATATATGTTGGAGTTATGCTCGATGATCAGTCGACTCTCGCCAACAAAAAGTTTATGTGGAAACTTACTAACTACGAAATTTCTACCAATCTATTCAGTTGGACTGTTAAGCGATCAAATGCGTCACTGCCTTCTGGATAAGAAGAATTGGATACTGTTAGCTAATGCAAGCAAACTGACTAACAGACAGTTACTAGACGTCCACTCGATCGAGGCAAATGAGTGACGAAATTAGTCCAGTGACTTCGAGTGTTTCAAATCTATTCCTTGGTCACTTGCGACAGTAATCAATCATCTTTCCTGAACTCTGTCCGGGCCTTACAATTTTCGGTGGTGCCCCACGGAACTAATTCAAAGCTATCCGATTCAGCCGTGTTAGGTGACTACCATGAGGAGAATGACATTAGACTTGTTTTCACCCCTATCGGAATGTCTAAATAAACAGTGGGTACCCCTAGCGAAAGTTCCCGTTGCCAGTCGCTATCGATCGAGGATGATCGACAGCTGTGCGGAACAAGACTTCGATCCTTCCAGGACCAAGTTTGTCAAACAGGCCAAAGGGGAGCAAACAGACAGAAAGCAGATAAACTCTTGGGGTTGTATATCACACCACTGATCATGTAGGAGTGTTTAGGTAGTATGGCATGATTCTATGAACACAACAAAATCTATTCTCATAGTTGCGACAGTGCTGTCTCCTGGTTCAGAAATAACGACGTTAGAAAAGATACCCTGGAACAAAGTGCACTCCGGTCGACCAGCAGTTCACCATCACCGCTGGCGTATTGTCCAGTAGGATCAAAAAACATTCGGTGTAACCTAGAAGCCTCGCGAAGATTGGAATACAAACAGTGCGTGCAGCAGTACTGAGAATAAGACGATGACGTCTAACTCACAGCCGCCACAGGACAACGAAACACCTCAGACTTTTGAGTAAGTGACTCCGGTTGGGGTCTCCTAGGGAAAACTCAGTGAACTGCTGTCTCATACATCAGAATTTTGAATCAGAGATTCAGGGTGGAATCCCCGAGTCAAACCCTTCCGCGGAATGAACAACCGTAAACTACCAGAAATTATGGCTCTTCCGACGGTGACACTGTTCAACCACCATGACCTTCTCCTCGTATTCGGCCCGGGAATAATAATTGTCTTTTGAAGCCAACACAACTGGCAAACGTTGGTGTTTACAATATCCGCACTCGTTGACAAGTTGGTCAACAAGCTGATATTTCATGCACACCCTCAAGTTTGGAGGTTGATGTATGTTGTGTGTCGGGAACGTGGGTGTACGAATCTAGCACCGGTAATCACATGAGCTCACCTCTGGATAACTGTCGATCCAAGCGATTCGATTTCAGGATATCTGGTGGCACCGAAGCTCAATCTTGTGTACGACCTGCAGTGGGGACCGCACTAAGTTCCAAGGCATATCCACTAGAAGGGATCCTAGTCATCGTCGACATTTTGATGCACTCAAAACACTGACATCACCATACTAGCGGTAGACTTTAATGCTCAGTCGTTCGCGCGACCAGAAGCGGTTGGGAGGTATGTTTGGTGTACGAGCACGACGCAATAGGCGACAACAAGGGAAGACTGCTGCAGCCGAACATATCACATGGTCTCTATATTTCAAGCATCGAATTTCAACACAGAAAAAGGCACTGGGTTACCTCTGTGTGCTTCTTAGTCGTGCACAATATATAATCACATAACGGTCATTTACGGGTGGCCTCACTCTGTTCAACATTGTCGTGCATTCTGGAGCAACCATCGGGACTCGGATCGGGCCACTGTGTGCGCTCTTTCTATTTAGTCGTTTGCCCAGACGTCATAAACTCGTGAAGGCGTAGGAATTAAAACATCGGGAGATGTTGTGGGGAACGCTTCCTGAGAAGCACTAGTGAACAGATTGCTCATTTCGAGTCAAATTTGAGAACCTAACAAACACTGGCAATAAACTGCAGCAAGAATGACAGCTTGCAGTGAGGAGGTATGTTCCGCAGGATCTGTGCAGTTGCGACAGAACTTAACATTTGTCACGTCCACACACCTAATGAAGAAGTATCGCTCGATTCCACCTGGCGCTGAATATGACGACAACCATCTAAAATTTGAACACAAACTGGCTGAGGACTTGCGCAAAGACAGTGTGCAACACTGAATCGAACAGTCGAGAGAGGCGAAACGGGCCTTGTTAGCCAAAAATAACAGAAATATGTCTTTCCTGATCCGCGGTCATGCTGGCCATCGAGTTGATGTAAGTGAGACCACATGTGAAGAAGATTGCTCACGTATCACCAACCAATCACGCCAAATGGACGGGCGGGCTCAACGATATGAGGAACAGTTGGGCTGGCCTCAACCGAACCATGCGGATGGACGCCCAGATCGGAATGATCAGATATTGCGTTCCAGACGTCCATCCGTCGTGACCGGAAGTGTTATCGGAATCTGAATGTAGCACTGCTCCTAGACAGGATCTCTCGTCATCTCAATTCAAGAATGATGCGGACAGGCTGACATCATATCTGACAAAACTCCCTCAGACGATTTGGGGAAATGAACACATATCTCATGATTGACGCTAATCAACATTGACCTCAGTTTTCAAGAGGGATTCCGAAGTCTATGTGACAACCACAGAGACATCATTCGATTGTCTGTTGCGTCCAAGTTGTTATCTGGCACTCCAATACGTCAGCTCACTAAGCCCAGAGGAAGTCAGATACGCGAACAACAGGTGGGATTTCGGTCCGGTCGTTGATGTGTTATTAGCTCTTGTTGCTTGTGACCAATGAGCTTTCGGTTTGTGCTGGAGGATAGGGTATATAATGTGCACGTTCTGCTTTGCTCTCCGATTCCGAAACCTGGTCTGTTAGCAACAAAGATGTAGGCAGAATTTCTGTGTGTGACCAGTGATGTCTCTGCCAATCAGCCCATATCGAGTGGAGTGATCGCGTGAGCAATGCCGGTGCTCGTTGGCGCGTATACCGGATCGTCTGGGATGTGTGATCAATTGGTCAACTAATCGCGTCAACTAATCACGGGCTAGTTGAACCACACACTGAACATGCCAGTTTGGCGCCTATCTTACCGGGCATTGTAGAGTGAGACCGCCAACAGTTGTTTAGAATTACGTGGTGTTCAGGCAACATTGTGTTCACGAGATATGAGGACGCTGACTGCTCCATCGAGTATGGTGATTAGGTGTCGTCTGCCTGACTGGGGCCTTCGTGATCACTCGGATCTCTTGTTGATCGCGTTATGTGAGCTGACCGTGTTCCACCATCAATGGCGTACTTGCATAACTACAATTCTTTATTCCACAATTTAGGCTTCTCCCAATATTATCTATTTATACCTTTCGACTAACTTTTCTTCTCTCCAAATTGTTCAACGTCACTTCCGATGCAAGTAACTGCCCGAGTCACAATACCTTGTGGTCAGGCTGATGGCAGCCATAGTGACGATGCATTCGTTAAAGTTTGTTAATAATATTCGTTGTGTTTAATGTGGGAGCAAGGTATGATATCCGTACAACATTGTCCGTACCTTTAACATCCCTGTTTGATACACCCACGCCACACTGCCGAACCAAAACCCTTAACGTGAAGTGGGAAATCATTATAATACTCTTATATCTAAACTGTGTTCACTGTGTAGGCTCTCATTCTTTCAGTACCAGTCTTGAAGCTATCAAATCCATGAAAAAGAGTACACTAATGTTCATCCATCATTTCGGTGTAGGGTTATTGCTTACTTGACACAAGGAATCCGTTTGGCTGATGTTTACCTGCTCGTGCTTGTTTTACGAGCGGATCTTGCCCAACATGATCTGGCCTACGGAATGGCGCAACGTCTTCACGATCACTGTCCGCGGTTGATGAACTGGAACAGTCTGGGACCGGCAATTGATCTGCACAAACCAGTAGGAGTTCCAGAAGCGTTAACGATACGATACTAATTGAACTGTACAAGTCAGTTAACGTCATCAAAAACACGAAAGATCCAAATAAGTCGTGTACAACCGTTGGCTGGTAAACATCAACACCATAAAGGGCGTTAAGAGCATCAGTATGCAGACACTATCTCAGCCACAGTCATACTGTGAACCAGCGAATCCAGCTCTTTTATTCAGTCAGTCTACGGTTACGGGAATTCAGACCGACATTGTAACTCATTAGGAATTTATGTTTGGTACACTCTTAATTTCGGTTTCGTTATTTGCCCCTATCTTCAGACAAGCCCACAAACTTCTTGTTCTTATAGTAAACTGGATGAAATTTCTTGAGTACGTTTAACGGCTGTCAAATACGAGAATCGTAGTTTCCCAGCAGCATGAAATGTGCAGAAGTCAAATGTTCATTATGTGAAATATCCACCTACTGAGTCAGTAAACAGCACTAGTCCTTCCAGTGAACAGAAGCAAAGACCGAGTTAGGGATTCTGTAAGGCTATGGTATTGGATGGGCAGTCCAGTGAAATACAGACTTACTCTTTGAACATGTCCGAATCTAGTGAAATCTATTAAAGCGCACCCAAACAGCATATAAGTGATTACTAACTACGATTACGAGTTTTCTGCCTAATCTTTCAATTCAACGCAACAATCAAGTAACTGTGGACATCTGTCATCCTGAATGTTTCTTAGGTTTTAGTGTTCGATATCGGTATGCTTGTCAGCCAGTGGTTTTCTGTACTGTTGTTTTCATTTACCTCCAAGGTTTTATAAGCCAGACAGATTGTTCGGCTTAAGGTCATCTAATTATGTCCACTAGTTTGGCAATCTGGGATGAAACTACAGTCAGTTCACCGGAGAATTTTCGAATTGGGACTCATAACCCAAAACTGATTTTAAATTGTAAGACAAATCATTGCGATATAGAAGTTTTCGTTAACTGATCCTAAAAAAACTTTCTCGCTGCGCACATGTTACATATGTTACTTAGTAACAGAAAGTCCCACATTTCACAAGTAATGACGCATAACGACGATGAATGTTCAAGAAAGTCAGCAATACGTGAGTATAACTGACCTTCAGTTATGAGGATTAACAAACCAGGGTCATTATTATCAAGTGAGTTTCTTTCGACACCAGCATATTTGTTATATTTTTGTGTTATATTGCAGCCATACAAGTGAAACAAAGTTGGCTACAAAATAAAGAAGGTTGCAGAGCTTGCATACAACGAAAGGGTGATGGAATGGTCCAGAAAACAAAAGTGACTTTGGTGTTTGAAGTGCATCATACTGACCTGAGTTAAGTACTTTAGCAGAGTATACATTGTCTGCAAGTCCAGCTCCCCTGAGACGAAAACCATTCGGTTGAACATCAGTAGAATCGAACTGTGCCAAAGGATGAATTTGTGCGTGTCTAAAATGTCGAAAACTATAGATGGCAGCAAATAGGGGTCAGTCAAGAAACATTTTAAAAATGAGCAAATCAGCGAGAAAGTGACCACCTGAACATTGTACTGTGCTATTTGTTCGTCATCGTGTGTTGTTTGATCAACTTGACCTCGATATTTTAGATATAGCCGTGTTGAGGCTCTCTGCACCAGATCCCACTAGCCTCTAATCTCATTTCTTATATTCAAGTAATTTCTAATTGTTTCATACTCTTGGTTTGTTACAAGATTACGTGGCAGCACCTCATCTCACAGCAAATCCTCTGTTCAACTATCACTGCTCTAAAGAAATAGGCGGTGTGAACTAAACAATAAGCACACAGGATTTAACGAACTCTTGTGTAACCTTCATGACGGCCACTTATTGAATGATCCCGTGTCTCAGTCTAGGTACAACCATTGGAAGTATTTAATGAATGAAGCTTGGCTTTACTGTCTTGTGAGCTGTTAATAGGTGTTACACTAAGTTGGCCGTTCAATATTATACACAAATCTTTGCAAGCATGGCATGAATAACAGGCTACTCCAAAAGTCGCCGTTTTGATAACCAAATAAACTACACCATGTCAGAACTGCTAACAGTGGTATATCGGGAAGCTCGAAGTGTTCAGTTTGGTCCTATTCGAACTTCCGTAGACTGTAAGTTTTTGGATCTGTTAAACAGTAACGTCAAGAAAATTTCACTCATTTTAGACAGTGCAAAGGGATGAAGACTTTTTGCGTCATTGAAATGCGGGCAGTAAGCTGCCTTTTAATACTACTAGATGTAAGACTTTTGTCACTCAAGTTTTGTCAAGAGTTTTATTCATTACGGCGACCAGCTACCTCCATCCCTCAGCTGTTTCTTCCTGTTCAAACAGTTTGATTCGACATAAGGTTTTTTTTACTAGAATGTTAAGGCGATTCGTTCCGAAGTTTCAACACTAACGTTCTACCCACTGGCGCATTCATATGTTGCAGTAATCCTCCGATTCTGTTGTCAGTACCTATTGTTTAGTGCTGTTGTTGTACAGAAATTGGATCGCAACACTTTCTTGATTTGTTCTGGATAGGTTGCTTAGGTTACAGAAAAGTCTCCGCGCATCACCAACACTCCCGAAGTGGCTTAATTTTGGCACTAAGGATCCACAGTCAACCAAATCACCAGTCAACTAAACCCAACACGTCCAACTGAAATCAGTCGTCGATGTTTCGAAAAGCATATTTGATGTCTACACCCTGAAACCCAAACGCAGTCCTTGGATTACCTGTGAATTAGAATCACACCGATAAAATGAATCCGAGCGCAACCTTTCACAACTGTCGTCAGTCAACTGTTATTCGTAGGGTGAAGTATGTTAAATTGTTACACTTTCTCTGATTAGTATTGGGTACTGTTACCTAGTTCCGATTTCGTTCTATTTTAACTTTCCTCACCTGCTGAGTTTTCCGGTAAATTCGAATGAACACGCTACAATGCTCAACCACAGCACTTTCTCACAGCCAACCCCAATATCGAATTGGATGTATACAGGCAACCTCAGCTTCTTTCAAACTGTAACATTTCCATGGGTCCTATAAATCCGATATCGTGCGCGACCAAGAAGTTCTCAATCACACACACACACACACATTAGTCAGCACAACAGACGAGATCAGCTACTACGGCATTACCCGACTGTTTACAGGCATTAGCAGACGAATGCCGTTTTTGCAACTGAAGCAGAACGTGGCAGACGTTCAAAAGACTTACGGACTACGTGATCGAACACTCACAGACTCTACATCTTTGTAAGTTACTAACTCACCAGCGTACTCACAATCTTCATCAACAGTACTACCTCACTAATGAACACAAAAACGCAACTAATACATAATTGAAAGGAAACTCTGATGTAACTTTGAAGGAGGAAGGGTGAATTAAGATGAAAGCGCAGAACGTGTTCGGCTGGCGTTATATTGTGGAAACAAAAGAACTTCAGGTTAAACGAAAAGGTCATCCACACGATGGTGTCCACTGTCAAACTTCATTAAGTGATCATAATTAAAAACTCGTCGTTTTAGTGTTGCGTACGAAAGTGACCCTAATCACCAAATATTTAAGTTGATTTATTGATGGTCGACTGTGGAAATTTCAACAGTTTCCTGTTCATAGATATAAGTGGTCTCAAGAGCTATCCCTTGATGCGGTAGACACTCTTCCAACCTACGAAATACAGGTGCTTCGGGTAGTTTTATACATAGTTTTGACGATTAAACGGTTATCTGGCGTTTAAGAAAAATTCGAGCTCTGTGCTTGCACAAGTTCACTGGGAACATACAAATCATACAATTCACTTTTTCAATAACACAATATCCTATCTTTTAAATCCGAATTTCATATGAAATTCCAATATCAAAGTGAGTGCACCAGAATAAATGGCGCATCATTCTTACTCAGTGAATTTCCAGATGCAACATCCGTGGACCCGACAAACTTGGATCAGGATACTAGACAGCCGCGAATTCTGAAGCAAGCGAGTATGTAGATTGTCTGTCTCATATTTGCAAAACTTATGGACATCTTTTTTTCCGCCTCAGTAAAAGGCAAGCATGATAAAATATAATTTTTAATTATGGAACCCGTCCGAATTATTTGCTTCAATAATCCGTCAATATCCCCAAAACAAACAGACAGAGTTAAGGGGTATTAGAATGGAAATTTGTAATCGTGCGTGAAACCGAAAGGACCACGCTTGAGTTCCAACGCGGTTGGGGATTAAGCTTATTTATTCAAAAGTAGTTTGCGTAAAAAGTCGAAATGTGTTAAAAGTGTTGAATATGGTATGTTAAGTTGCTGTATAAGTTTATAACGTTTCGGAATTTCTGAGTCTGTTGAACCTTCCTATTCTTATAACCACTCTAACAACGACGGACGTCAGTTGATATACGTCTAGATAGAGTGCTGCCGGTGTACTCTGTGAGTGGGTAATGAATTAAAGGGTGTTAGGTGGAATATACAAGAAATGTGTGCAGGCATATTTTATGGCTGATCTTTATATGTAAGTTGATTACATTACAATGATAGTCTGTACCAACAGCTCGCGGTAGCCCATTGGAGAAGGCACCAAGTTACTAATCAGGCGATAGCAGATTCGGACTTGTTTACCATTGTTGTCAAGATTGGGGAAACCTGACTCAATCTAGCCATCATATGAACCACTGTTAGAAGGGTCGTGTAGCATTCAAACTGGCAGTTCATTACTTTACTTTCTCACTACTCCAAGAACTTAACTTTTATCTCGGAGCAGCGTTACTCTATGCACTTGTGGATACTTTACAAATAAGTAGGAAGGTGGTTAACAAACTTCGGTTGGAGAAAATCGGCCTCATACCTGTAGATGGTAAAATTCAGGGACAGTCATACTTAACGAGGTCGCTGCACTGTATTATATCTTGATACAGACCGGAAAAGAGTGGAAGTTTCAACAGGGAGAAATGTTCAACTTGAAAATAAACCAAATCTAAAATATCGTCTTGCAGGTTTAATGAGATCAGTGATCTCGACCTGTCTCGGAAGTCCTAATCGTGGGGTTATCGATTGGAGTTAACAGGACAGTTACTGTGTCTCCTCTCGAGACGGTCGGGCAACCTGATCATTGCCCACAAGCGAGAGTGGTTGAGCGTTCACATTTGATAATTCGGTCGTGCCTAATGAGAGGTGAATGGCGCAATGGTCAACACGGTTGCCTCATGATTGGAATGGCTGGAGTTCAAATCTTGGCCGTGGCAAGGATATGCACTATTGACGAGCTCTAAGGAGAGCGAAACTCGAGAGGAAAATGTATCACGAGGAGGCGGGGTAAATCTGGGCAGAATTGGGTTTGGCAGGAGTGTGCAAATGCTATTTAACTTTTCCTTTCTCTGGAAAAAAATGCGAATAATGCGCTCATCATATGAGTAGATTTGCTGTTACTCTTGTCCGTCCAAACAAAATCAACTTGTTGCTGTCTAGCAATGTGTGCTGAGGACAACCCCTATCCACCTACTCACACATTCTAAAAGGAGTACAAAACGAAATAACGGAAACCTATCAAAAAATTGGAACATCAAAGAAAGGGGAAAAAAGACATCGCGTGCAATATCTTCTATCTGGTATCCAAGCATACACTTAGGAATGGGAATGTAGTAGGCTGGTGTCGTGACCGACTAGGGCAACAAATCACTCATAAATCTAGGAACACAGACAGGGAGAGAGGGGTTTCAACAGATGGACTAACCGTGCCGGTAATCCTGTTGAGGTGGATCGATAGCTACCGGGTTGTTCACTCCTCCCCTCGGCTGATATGGAAGAATTGGCTGAAACAGAGACGAAAATTTTGAAGCATATTCCCGATTAGACAGTTGATAGAAAAAATAAACTTACATGCAGTTTTCAATGTTCAGTCATGCAATATTCAAAGAATGGTTGCATTATGATCGTGTGATATTCACCATGACCCACACTGTCAGGCACATAGTATCCGAAACTGTTAGTTTACTTGCGTTGTAACGTAGGAATTTTGCCCCCCCCCCCCTAGTCAGACTGACTAATATAATTTCCTGCACGGCTACATTTAAAACAAGAAACGGGTTTCTGCCCTTTACTCAGTTCTGTCGCTTACATTCTGCTGGAAGTTTTGATTGCTACTCCGAAATTCAGGCCAACATTTCGATTGATCTCCTTCAAATATATGTAGTTACAGAGATGTAATTTAGTTTAATTGAGACTCACAATCTCGACCACTTAACTCCCAGTTCTCGTTCTAACTGCATTCATATATATGACTCTCTACTAACCGGTTGGGAGGACGCAGTTATGTGTTTAGCAGATAATTACCAGCTGCCTGTGATGTGTCCTGTCTTTCGTGCTCGTGTGGTGTCTTCAGAACATAATTAACAGAAGGAGGTTCGGCAAAACGCGAAGTATATTTTTATCCATTGTTAGGTACTTCCAGTCCAAGGATTCAGTTGCATTTCTGGCAGTTTCACGAATCCTGGTTGGCGCCATACACTGGTATATTACGTTAATCTTAACGTCTGGTGCGCTACGAACCACCAGGCCGTATATCAAGTAATTTGCACTAAGACTACGATGTAACTCGGCGTCTTTCTTCGAACATGAATCACTTTATATTGCCTTGGACTTTTAAGCAGAATGTTAGAGTAGAGCACGCAGAAAGGAGCAGGGAATGATACCATGGAGGGTGAACGTGCTTCGTGAGCACTTAGGGACATGAGGAAGGTTGTGCAGTGCACAATTACCCCTAGTTTCTACTGGTTTCTCTATCGAAGACGTTACCCCGAATATAACTTAACTCTCATCGTTGTGTCTAGCATATGCAAAAACGTTGTATTTCAGTTCGCGATATCAATATTTTTTAATACACCTAAAGTACAGTTTCGGTTGGAGTTCAGAAGGAACGAGGGAAAACCTACAATCAAATCTAGAGAACATTTATCCACATTTCTCCAGACATCATCATCATCATAGACAGCAATACATCAGTGGTTCTCACTAATTTTTAACTGCCACACAACCATGAAGAAAAAGAAAACCCTATATAGAAAGAGAGAAGGAAATAGAAGGGGACGGTAAGGGACCTAACTACTGAAAATGACTACTTCCATATTCAAACATTCAACATCAAGGTGCTTACACCTTGCAAACAAACAACCGAGCTGCAAATGAGAGTAAGGCGTCATCAGTTTCTCCAGACAGGACACGCGCTTGCAAACATATGATATTTAGATAATATTCCAAGAGTAGTCTATGCAAAAATTCTTTCAAAAATCACCATGCAAACTACTCTAATTGGATTGCCCCCAAAATGCGAATCTTTCAAACGAACGCCGTCTAATTCAAGATTACCCTAAATATTGTAGCATTTGTCGGGAAACCAAGCAGCCGCTATGCGTAAGAAGACGCTCTTGCAGGAATATTATGGCAAATTGCGGTCCTATGTAAAACTGTGGACTCACTGATGAATGAATGGCTACTGTGACTAGAAACAATAAGTATGCATATAACAGGCCATTTCTTCAGTATCACCAAAAATGACATACAAAGAGACGCCTGAATGACATTTCTCTTGATGCTCTTTTGATTGTGGCTACACACTCTTGGTCACAAGACTAGACGCGAGTGGTTTCAGACCTAAGCGCGCAAGAAATAATAATATATGCAGCAACTTGATCAGGCAAAGCTTGCTTAATACGGCTGATACTTCAAAAATGTCTTCCGAAATCGCTGCTTGAAGTCTAAGGGATTTTTAAACGGATTCCTGCAAATAGAATGCTACTTCTGGACAATGACAAACTTTTTGCTAAGATGAAAATTTGACTTACCCCGGACGAATAGAAGCATTAGATTTCAGAATATTTCTCGCTGGATTTTGTCAATGACACAAGATCTCTCCACAGCCAGAATAGAATACACAGTCTAATTCTTCATGCAGGAAAAGTAGTGAACACTGTAACGTTGGCATCACATTAAGAAGGCCTAATTATTAGCCACATTCGGTTGCGATTGTTATTTATAGGGCCTGATCACCTTGAGAGAAGGCCTGTTGACTGTTCTATTGATTCTAACTTGTAACTGCGCGACTAGTAAACGTCAGCTTAGTTACCATGCCGACTTTCTACCAAACGAATATCTGCTGGTATCTTCCTAATTTGCGTCACTATTCTCTGGGTGACTTATCAGTCGGAGATCCGCTAAATAGCTACTTAAACCAAAAAATGTCTGGCCAAACAGATACATGAATACATACCACAAATTTCACTTCAGCAGCTTCGACTAGAGGGTGCAATATAAATAGTTCATTGATTTTACTGCTTCTGTTATCATCTTCCTCATAATCACAACAGTCAAGAGAATGATAAGAAGGTATTGTGGGTCCAACCGCCGTTGATATCAACAGCGACGTGAATGCAAGTACGCCATTGAAGGTGGAACACGGTCATCTCATATAACGCGACCAACAAGAGATCTGAGTGATCACGAACACCCCAGTCAGGCAGACGACACCTAATCACCATACTCAATGGAACAGTCAGTGTCCTCATATTTCGTGAACACAATGTTGCTTGAACACCACGTAATTCTAAGCAACTGTTGGCGGTCTCACTCTACAATGCCCGGTAAGATAGGCGCCAAACTGGCATGTTCAGTGTGTGGTTCAACTAGCCCGTGATTAGTTGACGCGATTAGTTGACCAATTGATCACACATCCCAGACGATCCGGTATACGCGCCAACGAGCACCGGCATTGCTCACGCGATCACTCCACTCGATATGGGCTGATTGGCAGAGACATCACTGGTCACACACAGAAATTCTGCTTACATCTTCGTTGCTAACAGACCAGGTTTCGGAATCGGAGAGCAAAGCAGAACGTGCACATTATATACCCTATCCTCCAGCACAAACCGAAAGCTCATTGGTCACAAGCAACAAGAGCTAATAACACATCAACGACCGGACCGAAATCCCACCTGTTGTTCGCGTATCTGACTTCCTCTGGGCTTAGTGAGCTGACGTATTGGAGTGCCAGATAACAACTTGGACGCAACAGACAATCGAATGATGTCTCTGTGGTTGTCACATAGACTTCGGAATCCCTCTTGAAAACTGAGGTCAATGTTGATTAGCGTCAATCATGAGATATGTGTTCATTTCCCCAAATCGTCTGAGGGAGTTTTGTCAGATATGATGTCAGCCTGTCCGCATCATTCTTGAATTGAGATGACGAGAGATCCTGTCTAGGAGCAGTGCTACATTCAGATTCCGATAACACTTCCGGTCACGACGGATGGACGTCTGGAACGCAATATCTGATCATTCCGATCTGGGCGTCCATCCGCATGGTTCGGTTGAGGCCAGCCCAACTGTTCCTCATATCGTTGAGCCCGCCCGTCCATTTGGCGTGATTGGTTGGTGATACGTGAGCAATCTTCTTCACATGTGGTCTCACTTACATCAACTCGATGGCCAGCATGACCGCGGATCAGGAAAGACATATTTCTGTTACTTTTGGCTAACAAGGTCCGTTTCACCTCTCTCGACTGTTCGATTCAGTGTTGCACACTATCTTTGCGCAAGCATTCAGTTATATTGCGCTGGAATCGTGCCGGGTCATCATGTGACAACCACATTTACATCAGAACTGGGCTGTCCACCGGCTTCACAATGTGGCGGTTTACAAATCAGGCGGCTTTCAACTCGGTTGCTTGATACGTTTTCCGGGGCTCTCTACAGCACAGGGGAAGCTGAAGCCGTAGGCAGAGCGCACATGCAATGGTGGTTACCTGCAGGTTTCTCCAAATCCATTGGCGTTCGACAGCAATATCCGATCTCCCTCTCCCTTTTAAGCTATATGATTGACGATGTTCTGGCATCAACATTCAGATGTTCCGAGTACCTCAGAATGGAGCATTCACTAGGCACTAATCCAACTGACGTTATTTATGTGAACGATACTGCCTTACTCAGTTGTTATTGTTTGTTCATTTTCTTGTCTTCAGTTTCTCCACTGTGCATTTATACTGGTTTATTACTTCATAACTTCCTGGAGCTGTTGTACTGACAGGTATGGCTCCTGGATGAAAATGATAAAGATAGGCGAATTCTCCAAGCAGATGTGTTCCGCTGGCCCCGAGGCGCCTGTCTGTCAACGAAACCATCAACTAAGTTGGTGAGACATATCGACATTAAAGTAGGATGGCGAGGTTTCTGTGGGAATCTGTTTGAGGGGAAATCATGTATTGATCATGGTATGACATAGTTGGTTCAGTTAGCACAGTGTGTACAACCGATGACATCTCCTTGAATCAGTTAGAGTTGTCGAATCCAAATAGGAGAAATAGCATAACCTCGTTTGTGACTAGGATTCTGAAAAACTACGCTTTACAGACTCAAAGGATAGCAAAAAGACCTAATCTTGTAGAGGAACGTGCTCACAGAACCAAGTCTCTTTGTCATATTTTAGAGTATTGACCCGCAGTGTCTGTTTTACTGGGCTACACGGTTTCGTTTGACGCAATACGTTTGGATATAGGAACACACTAAGTGCACTTCCCTTAAACTCATACAACGCACATGCGGAGCAGTTCACAAAAGCCGTATTCTTTCAAGGCAGTGAATCACAGACGACCAGGGTAAGGGACACAATTCATCATCAGAAAACAGAAGCGACTTCGCAGCATAGATGGTACAGCAATTTCCGCTTCTAAGCATGCTAGTCCAAATCCAATCAGAGTCCAGATTTTGTCATCTCAAACTCCTTAAAATCTGTTTGCGATTGACCGCTTACAACAAGCGGCTTTGACAGGTGAGAACCGATAGGGTTAGGCAGCATCTGATTGAGGATTAGGCACGCTCATCCATTCAATCAGTAAAATTACATCGTTTGAGGCATATGCATAGGATGTCAACCAGTCGTCTCGTGCGAAGGGCAGTCGTTGCTGATGCCACAAGTGGTCGACCTGCAGGGTGACACAGCTAAACCTTTATTTGCCACTGAGAAATGAAGACGTCCAAAGCTGGTCGAGTTTGTTTCGCTAGCTGAGACCCGATGACCTACAAATCAGACGGCTAGGGTACTAGGGGTGAGGTGTTGGCTAATCAGTGCATTGACGAGTGGTGTAATAACTTGGCTGAACTGTTTGTTAAGTTGGCACAGTAGTCAAGTGAGATAATGAATGCCACGCGGAAGAAGTTTAATGGATAATGTCTAATCGTAAGTTATAGTCCAGGTGCCTGTTTGCGGAATGTAGGTACCTTTTTAACAGATGTTTATGACTGGATAAGGATCCTTTGTATACCAAGCTTCATTTCTTCCCCTTATTCTATTAATGTGGATTGCTGTTTGCTTTCCCTTCTTACTTGTTGATTGTGTGATAGCCAAACATGAACAACGGCGATTCATATTCTGCTTTTACCAATAACGATGACTTTGTAGGTGTTGCAACTGGTTATTCCCTGTTTGTGGAACCACCCGCAGAATCGCCTGTTTACCTGGATCAATATAAGACTGATACACACATATATACATCATAGATCACGAGCCTTACTAGCCTACACATTGACTGCAGTCACTATTCACTATAATGGAGGAACACAATATATTGAGAGGGAACTTGTGTTATTAACAGAACCTAATGGAACATTTACACAACTGGTGATCAGCTCCTTGCCTTATCACCTCACAGTTTCACCTAAGGTGGTGATTAGTGTTCGATGTGGCAAAAGCTAATCTGCTATACGAAGTATGTCATTCAGCCACGATAATCCGTTCATTACCGATTGCTTGCGTGGTAAGAGTTTGCCAATATACGTGCTGACGGACTGTCAAACTGCACGTCATGATTATGTGTCCAAACAATGAACTGAACTGGATCACACAGAGTCGAATTAATTCTTTCACTTTGATGATAACCGGGATTATTCTTGAAACCGTCGGTGACAAACGTTAAAGAATGCGCAACTTGATTTCACTATTTTTCCTGTTCCACAAATCATCTGTGTTACAAACCGACGCTATTGTGTTACCAGAATTGTTCATGCAGTGGATGAGTTACACTGAAGAATGTACACGTGGAAACTCCGCAATAAGTAGGTGTCACATATAGCTAGAGCTCATCTCAAAACATAATATATTCTATTGATTGTTCATTGCATGGATTAACACTTATTCTAGTCACGTAACAGAAACATTACGTGGACTGCACCTGCTTTATTGGAATCGTCATGATTTCCATATTTCTTGTCGACACGAAGTGCGGCCAGTTCAAATTCAGCTGGCAAAACAAACATTTTGTTTTCGACTCCCGACAGCACTGTAGACGCTTCATGAAAATGCGCGCTTCTTGATGTTCTGCTGGCGGTGGCCCTAGCTCGACCAGAACGTTGGCAATCCGGATAGAGATCAACTGAGTCCGGTCGCCTCAGATCTGTGTAGAAGATTAAAAGAATAAGCGGAAATATATGTGGAAGTTTATTTTGTCTTAGAAATGTTAGTTTATCACGCATTTCGGTGTGATTACTTTGCCGCACAAAAGATAATATGATCAAAAATAATATGATCAAAAATCACAGTTAGTGGAACCCGGTGGTACTAACATTACCGACATCTATCTGAGTTCTTGTGATAACGTTGGCCAACTGGTGTAAGGATTCCGTCACACCGTCAGTACAGCGCTTGCCGCGTTGAAGCATGCTGTCTGTCGCTGGTTCGAATCCAGCCGAAGTCCTGACGTTCCACAGTTAGGTCTCATTTAAAAATCTACAGCTATCTAAATTATCCTGAAGATGAAAATATTTACTGGTTCCCGAAACATGGTCACACCACTTGAGCTTGTCATCTGCTCACGTGATGTGGTACACTGCTCAACTAGCACAAACACTACAAAATGTGAACAGACAATCATTTAACGGTTTCACAAATATCTTGAGGGTGCGAATAAACTGAAAACGTTGAAGCAGTGTTAAAAACCTTAGAAAACACTACTGGTTCTAAGCAAACTCGATCACTAGGTGTGTGTTCTTGTTCACTTTGAGGTTCGACCACGATTCATTCCACAGCAGAGTTGATGCAAGTAAAATTAGGCGTTATGGCGCATCACAAATTATGACTGGCAGTGTGTCAAAAAATTAAGGCTAAACATTTTCCGGCTGTTCATTCAGCTCCTTCATTGGGAATCGACGAATTAGTGCTATTTTAGCGGGGAAAACGTTGACCGTTATTAGTTAAAATAACTGTTTTGTACAAAGCTGATATAAGCAGTCTATTTCAACTTTAAAATGTAATCTGAGATAAACCAATCTTGCACATACCAATGAATTTTATTATAGGAGCAGATCAAACACTGTTGATAGTTAGTCTGGTTACATTTTATAGTGTTCTGGTGTTTCGAACAATAATTTTTAAGGGACTAAATATCATCACATTGCTACTTGAAGAACGTTCAAGGGTTGTTTTAGTTCAACAATACAGACTGAATATTGTACCGTAATTTACTGAATAACAAACCATGAACGTAAACACACTATCATTTACTCAGAAATCAGTACAGTCTGACTGCTCTTATGCCCCACCTTTTTACTTGTTGCAGCTTACAAAATACACTTGCTATTCAGTTGACCCAAATTTGTTCCATCGATGATGAAAGGATTGTTCAAATTCATGGATAGCATCCTTGAAATATAGCAGATCGCTGAATTGTTTTGCTGTTTTGCATAAAGTGACTTGATAAACCTTGTGGCATCATTGTGGCTGTTTACGTTTTGCGGTCTGACAACAGTGGCCAGCACATTCAACTCGACATTCACAGAGGTGTGATATGGTGTTCGGAAAGGCTACCTGATTATATGACCGGAATGATGACCTATTTGGATGGTGAACTTTTTATCATGAGAAAGTTGGTGGAGTCAGCGTGAGACATTGGGCTTGAAAACATTAGAATGCGTCTGTGAATCCAACACCAAGTGATTGATGAGTCCTAACTGTGTAGCGCTGATCGGGCGGAGTGGAACAGTGTAAATCAGGTGTGAGTTCAAGTCAGTTAGCGTCAGCCGAACGAGATAAAACTTTGAATACTTTAGAGATTCCACTCAAACTAAGTCACCGATGAAGATAAAAGTAAATAAGCTGAACACGTAGTTTTCGCTTACGAAATAGCAAGACACGATGGAATTCCTAATCAACCAAATTTGTTCTACCTGCTTAAGATAATACTGAGTACACTGTTGACACGAATGAAGGACACAAATTTTTAAAACTTACCATGTTTGCATTTCCAGAACTCCGTAACCTGTGAAGCTAGTGTCACCGGCCGGTTTTGATTTGTTTACGGGTAAAAAGGATGTAAGCGCTGATCTTGGGAATGAGAAGCTGACAGACCGATAGACGATTCTTTGGGTGTGTATCCATAGTTTCGGCAATCTAAAAACCTGCCACCTGGGATTTGGCAAATCCTTGGAAGATCTAAACCTTGTTAAGTATCCGCCAGAACTAGTTGTACATCATTCTCTCTTGCTAGTAAGCTACAGCCGACTAGAAACAGACAGAAGTTTACGGAATCATATCAGTTGTTCCAATTAGCATGAGCAGAGCAGAGTTACTGACCAATCTCTTTAATTCGTAGTGAGCTTGTAGCAAGCTGTTAACGGTCTAAACCAAATGTGTTCAGATGAATCGCAGATGGGCAGAGATTGCTCAAAAGACAAGTCACAGCTTAGGCTGATTGCAGATTAACGACAGGATTTCAATGCTGAATAGGTGTGGCTGACAGAAGAAAGACCGCTAAATAATCACAACATGGACTTATTCAGGTCACTCATCCACCTCTACCGATGGTGAACGGAAACATGTTCACCACAGTCGCTCGCGGTTCATAGGGATGATAGATTACAACTGGGTGCGGTCAAAATCGGTTTTACATGTATGAAAAACGGTCTTTATAACACGTTGTTGCATCGCCTCCTCTGGGAGCTTCACTATGCATCCATGTCAAGATTGGTGGTGTCCAGCCCAGTGTTAACTGACTTCTGTCACTCGAAAATCGTTTCAGAACTTGCTGTTCGTGAACTGTGGTATTAATTGCTGGGAAGGATTATTACGCTTAATAAAATATTCTTCTGGTGGCGCTTTTGTCGGAAGGCAGAAATTGCCGAAGCGTGAAGTTGCTTCAGAAGACAGATCGGTGAAATACTACTGATATGCTTTAAGAACTGTTTACGGAAGGTTGAAATTTATCTTGTTAATTGAATCCTGCAAAGGAATATTACACGAAACAAAGGTTTGCGGTTCTGCAGAAGAACACGACAAAAAATGGCCTCAAAATGGCTAAATGCGGACTCAAATTCACTGATCGAGGACACACCTTCTTTCAGCACTGCTGCCTTAGAATATGTACTAACACAAGTGGACACAAACCGGTACCGATCGTGGGGTTTAACGATAACTGATGGTGGCCTGCCGACTACACAATGGTGGCGTCATCAATTGGTTTGTATGACCAATTAGGAAGTATGCAAGTTAATAACTGGTCTGTGTTTTCAGCTCCACTCAAAACATTGGTCAATCAGAAAGCAACATTGCCCACAGAGTACTCATGAGCCAGAAAAAATGACTGTACTGTTCGGCCACAGATCCGATAGCTATTGGTGACGGACACTTTTTCAGTTACTTCATACCGCGATTTTATTTGATCTCAGTTTGTATTTTTGATCAATCTGGTTAAGCCAAAAAGCTTATCTGTGTGTGAATACAATGACCAGATGTGGGCGATGTGCCGTTTTGTGACAATTCAAATGCATAAGCTCCAACTAGATTTTCATCTTCATTAGCCCATCCATAAGATTCGGCAATTGCTCACTGCCCACCAAATTTCTAGATCATTGATGGCTGTTCCAAGTGTTCTACCCAATTGAACCCCGTCCAGATTTGGACTCAATTCTACAAAACCCCATCAGAAAAAAGCTTTGGCAGGACTGGTGGATGAATTTCTTTTGTCCACATGGTCTTTTTCAGAAGCTACGGTAACCCACGAGCCTTCAGCATGCACAGTTGTAAAGCTCACATTATTGGGTTTTTATTTTTCAAGGACACGCCATGCTATCTTGTTGCACCATTAAAAGGTTTTTCATACTTTGGACTCTGATATAAAAAACCGGCTGACACCAAGACAGCCGATTATCTTTTATATATGTGGGTGTCAAACAGTTGAATACAGGGCCAGAAGGTCCAAACGGCAAACAAGAAATACGGGTAAGGGATGTAAGCTACCAACCGTCGAGATTGCCCTGAACGTTTGACCAGACTGACAGGCTTATATGAAAAGTCTAATCTCACATGTAACCGCACTGTACAAAGCCTATGCAATTTGTGTTCAGCAAGGTTAGAACTCCTCTGCCTCTCAGTACTCTTCCAGGTTTTTGCAGTGAATGTGGCGATCAAAATACCGTACTGTTGGCAAGTCGTTAATATGGGACATTACAGAGGGAGACGCAATCAAACAGCACTGTGTTCCACGCTGCCAAGCAAATTGTACATCAGTGAATAACAAGGTTAAAAAACATGGTGGTTTCTCAGACAGGTGTGATCTGCCCATACTAATCCCTACCCCTCAAGGTAGTTAAATCCTGACAGTGAAAAATGCAGTCTTAGAACTTGACATCTTTTGCCATCCTCATACACATTATGAACACACTTAACAAGGATGAATTTCAGTCAAAGTGCATCACGTGTATGCTCTTTCTGACGAACAGAGGCAGGAAAACTGGATGAGGTTGTACCGTGTAATGCTGATTGTGGTGTTCTGTAATATGAACGAACGGTATGGTGCTGAATGGCTCTTTGGAGGAGGCGAAAGTGTTAAAATACTTGTGTATGTTATATTAGGCCAACCACATTTGGAACTGCATGCTTCGCTGACGGGTTATCCACACACATACAGCCTTATTCACGATGTGTAATGAGTCCTTTATCCGATTTCCAAATTTTGCTTCACACAATATGTTAGAGGACTGTGGAAAGCGGTCGTTTTGTGTCATCAACGCTATTGCTTTGACTTTTCTGGGCGCGGATTGCATAGACATCGCCCAGCGCAACTGTCTATGAGTTGAGTCATACTCGGCGTGTGTACCAGTCTGACGGAGAAGTAGCGACTACCCCAGTGGTCATTCACTCACACCTTCGATTTCTATTTATTGTGTGAATTCAAGTAGACTAGTTTTGTCTACATTTACATAGTAACACTGTGAGTGTTCGCTATGTAAAACAATCAACCATTTTCTCTAGCCTCAAATGACTGAAATTAACGCGGAAATATTACTGCGTACAGTCGCAGTGTAGTCGATTAGTTCTCAGCAAATCACACTACAAATGGGGTAACACAATATTCTGTAAAACAAGTAACAAAAAAGAACTACGGTGTTTGTAAATCGAGTATGGGGACACAAAATAGATTCTTCCATTGTACTAGTAAAAGCTTTTAGTCTAACCACATTTCGTATGAAAACTATTCAGGTCCGATTTGATGAACGAGAAAAGCGGCGCAAGTTCGAAGATGTCCACTCAACTTACAAATGACACTTGTACCTTAGGCCACGGTAATTTATCGTCATACAACCTAACCAAGTTAGTGGCGCCTATCATAATTGTTTATACTTTTCAAACTTTATTGTGTGTTACTTTACTGGGTTACCACAAACGAGACTGTTGGATTGCAAAAAATGATTGAATAAAACACGATAAATCCCAATTTCCGAATAACTAACTGACTACTATAACAAAGATGCTTTCTGATTTCAAGTTGACCATCACTCATATTTGATCACAGCCCTCGCATTCAGATAGACTATCCAGCCAGCCTCTTTCGAAAAGAAGCACTAGACTCGAGTTTCGCTCTCATTAGAGCTCGTCAGTAATGCATATCCTTGCCACGGCCACGATTTGAACTCCGGCCATTCCACTGCGCCGTTGACCTCACATTAGGCACGACCGAATTATCCAATCTGAACGCCCTACCACTCTCACTTGTGAGCAATGATCAGTTTGCCCGATCGTCTCGACAGGAGACACAGTAACTGTCCTGTTAACTCCAATCGATAACCCCGCGATTAGGACTTCCGAGACAGGTCAAGATCACTGATCTCGTTAAACCTGCAAGGTAACATTTTAGATTACTGATGAGTAGTCGGAGATTTGGTTTATTTTCAAGTTGGCCGAGAGGTTGGCTGGAAAGTCTATCTGAATGCGAATGCTGCGATCAAATGTGAGTGATGGCCAACTTCAAAATAAACTAACTCCTCGACTACTCATCAGTAAACTTGAAAATGACGTTACCGGTTCTAAATGGGACAACATAGGATGTACTCCTGGTGAGTCACGTGTTCTCCTTGCCGCTGTTATTGTCTGCAAGGCTTACTGTTGATTGCACTCAAATAGGCACACAACACTTCCCATGATGCATCCACAACTTTTTCGCAACAAATCCATACATCTACAATCGCAATATCTGGGACGTTTGCTTGAAGAGCAACAAGTCACTACTTCAGCCAGTACCCACAGTTGTGTGTTCAAAACACACCGTCTACGATGTCAACCATGCATTTATTCCAGTGACATTGAATTCAGACAGTCGTTCACGGTAGAACCATTGAAAGCGATTGTGGGAGGCAAACAGTTGGATTGACAGGGTGGAATGCTGGAAGGCATTAGCTTAGGATAATCAGTAGGACTGGAAATACCGAGATGGACGTGCAGTATTGCGTTTAACAACATTACGGAATATAGACAATATGAAATTTAGTACGAATGAAGTTGAACAGTTTGGGCGTCGTGTTTAACATGTTATTGATAAACAGATTGGGAATAACACAACGTTACGAGCAGGTTGTAATACTCTACGTTTCAACCACCTCGGGTGGCCTTCCTCAGGAGTGTTGTAATCGAAACCACATTGACAGGGGAATAGAGGTCACATTGGATTTGCCGTGGTTAGGTCAATTTGTGCTGCATCTGACCGGATTGGTCTAACCCTTTGCCCACTAAGTGGGGGTGAAACAGATGTAGATAAGACGCGTCCGTGTCTAATGCTGTTTATCCATCCACGCCACACTGCAGACAGGGGTTTGCTATCATTGCGATTAACACAAGCGCGCTGTGTGTAAATGGTGAGAGCTTCAGCACAGCACCGCTCCGCATAGGAAGCTAAACCCTTGTGAATCACTCGAGCTTGATCAAAACCTACGTTTTGATTCTCTGACAGTGCATGTAGTGCGATGGGCGAATCCTTCTCTAGCCTCTGAAATTGGTAGGCGTGTTTAGGAGGAAACCTTGTATGCCTCTTGTGTTTGGTAACACGTACTTTCAGTTGTCTACTTGTCTCTCCAATGTAGCGGGCATTGCAGTCACCGCATTTGAGTTCGTGAACGCAGTCTGTCTGGTTCTAAATGCTTCTTCCCAATGATCATTTCAACCCTACTTGTGCAATGGCAATCAAACATTCTAACAACTGATTAGATTTCCAAAATATACACGAAGAGAATGGTCACCGGAGGTCGGACTCGCCTCTTAGACTAGGTTCCTCGCGACTCCCAAAAGTGGCGTTTGGAGACATCAGGTGAGATGGCGGCTAATCGGGCTCAGTGGGGTTAATTTTGTCGTTGTTTGTACGAGTTGTCTGTGAAGTGAGTGCACTCAATGACGCGGGATAGTGAAAGCCGTAATGAAGCTGTCTCGCTAATGACGTTTGACCTTCACCCACAGCTCGATTATTGTTCTAGAGGGGTAGGCACAATGATGTTGAATGTTTGAATATAGATGCGGTTTTTCTGGTAATTAGGTCCTTCCCCGTACCATTCTTTTCTCCTTCTTTCCTGCTCCAACACACGTTTTTTCTTTTCTTCATGGTTATGTGACAGTGAAACATAAGTACGAACTACTGATATATTGTTGTTTATCATGCTAACGATGATTTTCTATCTAATTCAAACATCAATTCATGCAATCTTGCTCCTCATCGACTGATCAGTAGCAATCAGTTTCGTCTTCTCTACACTGAGCATTCATTCATATCCTCTAGAAAATCCTACTAATCAAATTCATGGATGAAATCAATCCAAAGCAAGCTACATATGTGAAGATGAACGAGTTTTCGGAAAGGCGATTAAACTTCTAACTTCACTGATTGTATGGCAGATAGGAGATGACAAAACCAACAACAAAGTCAACGACAAGAACACAAAGCGTGATATCCCGCGCCATGTGGGTCAGCCATACGTATGTTATGTTAGCCCGCATCTCTTCGAAGCACGAAACATTGGAAAGCATGCGTTTGAAAGCTTTGTATTTGTCTGAAGCTGTAGGTCAACGCTCTGCAGAACATGTTACATGACATTTGGCTATTTTAAGCGCCTGCTGACCCATGTGTTGTCGGACAAGCCTTCCGTGTCCTCAGAAATCGTGTACTGAGGCTATTGTTCTCATACACTCCATGAAACTCTCATAGGTGACAAATTTGTGTGAAACCGGGTTAACGGTACTGGTTGACACTTTTCCTTGGTGCAGGACAAGATACTAAGCTACGCCAACAGTTGCAATCAGACTAACGGTTCTGTCCACTGTTAGTTACGATGTACATTTGCCACTCGCATAGCAAAGGACAACCAACAATAGTCATATGGACTGCTGAAATAAGAAAATGAATTTGCTTACAACTGTTTTTTGCAACGGTGCAGCTCAAACAGGACAAAGTCCAAAGAGGATTTGAAAAACCTCGTTATTATAACCTTTGTATGAAGTGAATGCGACAGGCAAGTCGACCATACTCATTTCGTTCCAATGTCGTTGCGATCACAGTTCAAGGAACGATGAATCACAGAGACACTATGCCAACCAGTTTAAAACAAGGTTTTGCACAGAAAACAGGTGTGTACGTGAGCGTCTAACCATGCGAAATACTAACGTGGAACCAAACAATATTAATAGAAAGCTTGCTAAGTATGAAACTAAATATCAAGGTATCGGAGATAACACGTGATGACTTTATTGACAGCCGGAAATAGGACTGAAAGGGTTACTCACTATCAGTCAGCAGATCAGCTGGAGCAGTAACAGTAGAGACTGTCGGCGCACTATTCCACTTCCAAGAAGTCCGATGAACGTTTGATCAGACATTACATCAGTAACTTTCAAACTCATTCAGTTTCATCAACGCAACACCACCTTCCCTCATTTTGCACACATTATTTGAGCACTCAAATCAAAATATGGATAAACGTTGTCCCGGAATCAATTTGAAGAAAACGACTGTCATGTATGATCAATGCCGACGCATCATTTCATTCACCCATTTCACCTACATATACGAACTGAAGTACACAAATTTGGACGCGTGGAGCAAAATTTTTAATGTGACCAATAGCCCTTCAGTCACAGGATAGAACATAATGCTAATCGCTACGCGTGTAGATGTAAGATAAAACAAGAATGAAAGAATAAAAAATGATAGAAGTGTAACGCACGACAAAGCGAAGGATTTACAGCTGTTGGTTTCTGATCACAGAATGATGGTTTTATACGGGGTAAAGCAAGCGCCGCGGGAAAGTCAAAGCATGTTTGTTCACTGCCTGAAAAGCAACGCGAAATCTCTTAATGAGGTCTACTTGGTGTAAATGTTTTGTAACTGCATTCTTTGTAGTTCCACTTCTCGTACCCACAAGCCATTTGGGCAGATGTTCCGAGATCCGACTATACAGTGTTCTCGCTGTATGGCCAACATACTGCATACAGCAGGAACAAGTAGATCCATGAATAATGATTGATTTTGCGATTGTGAGCACTGGATTCTTTCTTGTAGTTGGTGGGATGCAGGTTGTTTGATGCAACACAATGAGCTTGGCTGGTGTGTAAGCAGGATTTAGTGCTCCGTTCATTTCTTGTCCTATGAAGAGTGCTACTTTGTCCCTATGGTACTGTTATGAAGACTGTTCAGGAATCCAGTGGCTTATATTGATTGTATATAAAACGAGCCGAATATCCGTTCTGGAGGAGTCCGTTGGATAAAATTCACCTTCTCGAAAACGTGCACATCCGGATCTTATGGATTCCACGGCATAATGTTCAGACTAGCTTGTGCTTGTACGCGACTAGTAAAAAAGCCTTTAAGGTTTAATAACTGGCCAGTTCATGTCTTCTTTGGAACGGCGTGTCTTGAGAGAGGTGCATCTCTACATCTAACGAGTCTGACTTCAAGAAAGAATATCTGCTTTCTTCCTCGATTCCGATGTTAAATTTGTTGTTGAGTTGCAAGTTATCAAAATGTGTATACATATTTTCTGTGATTACGCCATTCACATACTACAATCATGTCACCAACGTATCTTTTGGGTAAATATGCCCAAATCCTAGCGCCTTGCGCTTGGCTTGTAAGAGGAGCCACAAGAATATCGGCTACCATGTGCACAGGATGATTACCCATGGCTACACCAATTATCTGGCAATGAAACTATCTAGTGAATATAAAATGTACGGTAATGGTGCATGAAGCAAGAAACCGCCATAAATGAGACGCAAGTAGAGCTTAAGACAGATTTCCCTGAGTTTTGTTCATGCGGAGTAGACACTCTCGGTCGGAGTATATGTTGATTTCATTTTTGTGGATGCTTAAGTCATGAGCAAAGCGAACGTCACATGAGCAGCGTTTACACTAAAACCGCTTACCAACCAGGGAAGGTTGATTGTCACTGATCTGCTTCAGTGGTCATGTTGTTCTTTAGAGAAAAGGAGCAAGTGACTCAATTTCGTTTGTTTTATTCATAAGAGCAAGTGTTTCACCCGAAGAGGGAGTCGCTTGCTCGTAATCATTCTGGGCTCACATTTAATTTACCAGGTAGCCTACCATACGCGTAAGGTTCATGGGAAACAGAAGTACCAGCGTTAACTCATGATTGGTTACAGAATGCTTCCTACCGCGTTCAAGCATTAGAAATTCAATTGCATGACAGGATTAGTCAACTACAAATTCAACTTGTGTCTTTCTTCGTTAATTCTGTAATGATCACATCATGCCTTATTTCGGTCACAGTTTACAGTATGCTTACTTACATTTGGTTCGTTCTAGATAACCAAATTGAATGCTGCAAGTGTAGCTCTGTTGAGTAGAAGACATAGACCAGTGTTTGCCAGTATGTGTGTGTGCGTAAGGTTATCAGCACAGCGAAAAATTACAGTCACATACTCGCACATGGTCACACAATGTGGCCAGATAATGAGTTACAATCGGTCAATTTTTTATCAGTTACTAATTTCTTTTGATGGCATTCTTTCACAGAAGCTAGTGCCATGTTGTGGTCACCGTTGTGAAAAGCCCTGTGAATTCCATCTAAAATCAAAACGTCATCATTGCCATCTTTGAGTCATACTCTTGAGTACAATGAATCGGGTGACCGTTGATATCGAAATTAGCCTTGAGGATGGTGGATTGATAAAAGGGACGACTGTATGAGAAGGAAAAATGGGACAAAAGATAATCTGGAAGGAGGTTAATAGACAAACTGTCGGATATGGACTGTTCAATGATAACAAATCTTCTTGTACGGCAACGTTTCCAACCTCTTACTTGAGTGGGCAGATTTTAAACATGGTAGTTGACACATATTGAACTTGCTTACCTGGATGGTTATGTCCTCCATAGCCCTTGGTTACCTTGTGGTTTCTTTCAACGGTCAACAGCAGCCTCAATGAACAGTGCGTGTTGTGACAGACGCTCCGTTATGTGTACGAAATAAGTGATCCAACCGACAGACTGCTGATTTTCATCATTTAGGTTATTGTTCACAAGAGTGCACACTTTCCAACTGCGAGCCGACATACTGTCGCATTGCCCACATGGACAGCCTATTTAATACAGGCTAAGTGGTATACAAACTGATGATCAAATACCTAGAATCTGAATGCGTTTTTCACATAAATGGGTCGAGTCTGTAATCCATAGAGCAAAAATGGACATACACGTATCATAATGGCCTCAACGTCTAGCCTCATGATCCCAAAAACGACAGCTTTAGGGAATAGTGAGCAGAAATAGTTGGAAAAGGTTTCACTCCAGTTGCACACAAAAAATTCCGATCGACTGATTGTTGAAAATGGAAATCTTTTGTTTTGCGAGTGTGTTTTACTGAATTAATTTAGACAAGCCCATAAAGATAACTCACGGATATTGATTGACTCATTGTGGTCAGAGTGCTGAGTTAATTGAAAACGGACGGCTTTCGAAAGACGAGATATGAGCCCTGGTGCTACCATCTTGTTGGTACCATGAGTAGTATACGTTGAACTGAAAGCATTACACGAGTCGCCACCTCTACCATCATTCCATTTCATTGTCTCTATGTGATGGGTTCTTTCGGGTAACGGTACTGATGCAACCAGTGCATAAGCGATGGAATCGGGATCAGAGGAGGAGCGCGCCAGAAGTTGCGTACGAACAAGGTCGGAGTTTGGCGATTTCATTACTACGGCGGAACGGGTAGATTTAAGTGAACCACAGGATGAGCCAGTCATCGAAGAAGGGCTGGGTGTTTGGGGTGAATTAACCTTTAAGTCATCTGCCTCACCATCACCGTCAAAGTCGTCCAGCGATTTCCGTGGGGTACAAATCATACCCAGAACGAAAATGAGAATAAGTGGGATTAGGCAGAGTGCTGAAGCAAGAGAAAGAAGAAGGTATTAGTCGGTGGAAATCATTTATGTACATAGATATCTTGAGTGTATCGGGCATTACTTTAGTAAGAATAAGATGTGTCTGCCGTCTGTTCTGTGTACATTTCTGAAGTTGGTTGACATATCAACAACTTTTCAACCAGGCAAGTGGACCTATAAGTTGTCAGTAACTGTCCTGCCTTTCCGAGCAGATACGGATGTCTGGTTGTGATATCTTGTCAGATTGACCAGTTTTTTTCTTAACCAATTTCTAACCCTTTTATCCGGCAGAATTTTTTTCTGCGTAAATGGTGGCTAAGACTTAAGTTAAATGTGTTGGCTGAAGGTTCCGAGTCACCAATTCGCGGACGACGACATATCACAGACTTGTGACTGTCAACTGAAACAAAATGACTACAAACAACCAGGATTGTCCTGATTGCTGTTCTGTCACTTACCCAAAAGCTTTCAGAAGTTCGAGGCCTCCACAACTCAAAAGTCATGAGAATGTGGGTTGATGAATGTCCATCTATCTCACGTTGCCTAACGAAATGCTTCATGCACTGCTAGGTACAAGTGTGTTTATAATCCGAAAAATAAGAAGGTTGTGATTGGATCCACAGTTCTGGGTGTTATGTCTTTACTGCGTTCAGGGTAACATTGACCCTGAGCAAATTTGTTGTTTGTGGTTAGTCCCGAGTTCGATTACAACAGCAAGCCACGACTGAATCATTGTCGAGGATAAATGTTTGGGCAATATATGAAACCTCATGAAACTGTTCATCTTAGTCGTCAACTCGTACTGTGGTTTTAGCGTAAGATTACAGTGTAGTTTACTAGTTACTACTCAAAAGAACGTGGTGGTATTTAGCCAAGTCATATGACTTTTAATGACAAAATAGACACTTTACGACATGCGGGTGCGTTTCCGCGTATAATCCTTCTTGGCGGTTCATCTTAAGCCACCTTATTGCACCCGCTTCTCTACCACCCTCTGGTTCCTATCTGTGTGATAACCGATGACTTCATTTCCACAACACAATCAACATCAGTCAGTTGCTTCATCCCTATTCAAAAGGGCACTTCAGTCGAACAATTGATTCTTTTGTGCAACTTGTGCCATCTCATTCGAGTACTCACTGCTCAAGAAATGTTGCCGTCACCATTCAGTAAGACAGCACGGAAATGCACTGACTTCAAAACACAGAGTCAATAACGGTTTATTCAATTAAGCTTATCTGTTGCCCATTTAACTGCCAGTATTAAGTGTGGATAAACCGGTAGTCCCTTGAGAATTCTGAACTAAACTCTAACCCAGGCGTACCAAGAGATATAAAGCTTGCAGCCTTGCACAGCGCGAGTTGAGCTAATTGCTCAACCATTGAATGAACTTAAACTGGCACCAACTGACAGTAAGCTTGAATTCTACCAACTAAGGTTGCAAATTTTTAAAGGAGAGCTGCGTGATAGAAGTTAGAGAAAGCCCTATTCCATTTTTTTCTAGGAAGTAATTTATCTGCAATAGAAGACACTGTAAGGATTTAATTCAGAATTTCAAATTTTGTGTGTACGCTAAAGAAGAATTTCTTGGCCAAGTGTTCGTTTATATTTGGTATATCTAGCTGGCAGTAGAAGTCAGTTGTTAAAATGTTGGTCGTCTTTCATGTTCTGACAGTAACAATAGAAAAATTGAACTACAAAAACCGTTATTTGAGGTCATTTGTTATATGTTGTATTTCTTGATCAATTGGACATTTCAATCGGCGCAATAATTATAGGCATATGAACACACTGAAACTTTCAACTAGAACATGAATTCAATTCAAAACCTGGTCTATCCAGAGTTCAACTTTTAAATACTATCTTTGACTAGACAAAATTACATGATCACAATTTCCCTTTATTTGTGCTATTCTTTGTAAAGCATTATATCAATTGTTGTAACTGAACAGATTGTTTTCGAAAATGTGCACATGATTCTAACAGCCAATTCCCATGTTATCAAACGAAACAGCAACTTATGATACAGCACATATATGTCTGAAATATTCTAGTCTAATTACAAGCCAGAGGCCAGTTAGATTTTTTAACATCTGTCAGTGCAAATTTGTATCTGTAGCCTCAGTAAGCGCTTTTCCAGTAAATGAAATCACTGGGAAACTGTCGTGCTGATGGCACCGTGCAGCCGTGAATAAGTCATATGAGTACACTGTGAGTACTAATAGACAAGGTAGCGTGTGATGATATGCTTGCGAAACCGAGCCGCAAACGGCACCAAATCACACTGTGTTAAAGAATCCACATATGCTTGCTTGGCCGACAAGGGATTCAATTTTACCTATTGGTTTTGATTGGAAACAAGCTCGATTACAGTACTGTAAACATCGCTGCCACCGCCAGGGTTTGAACTTCGGCCATCTTTTAATAGAGCAACAGCACTGCAAACTATGACATTAACTTCACATTAGGCATGAGTAAATTGTCACACTTGATGGCTTAATAGATTTCGCGTATGAATAATAATTGATCTACCCGATCATCTCGTTAGGCGACGCCTGTCAGCCACCTATTAACTCTATTGGGTGACTTCTAATCAGGATGAACTAACAGAAATCTCCAAGAAAGGCCGGAGGTAACGGGGTGGCTGTCATGCTCTGGTGGATTATCAAGCCGGAGATGCGGGTACTTTAACCCTCGACGGAGTACATCGACGAGGCGGCAAGGTACTACAGAAGCCCACAATAAACGAATCAGAGACAGCATGGGCGACCAGATGAGCCATCGCTTAACTGGACCGGACCAACGGACGAGATATGGCAGGCAAAATGGGATGGATGACCAGGTCAGGGCTGCGATTATTCCAACACTCGGAGGAATATCTGGACACAGTCGTAGAATACGGTCGAAGGGCACAGCCAGTAGGTTGTGGACAGCGCGAGCGACCAAACAAGCCACTGTTCAACAAGATCGGTCCAACGGATGAGGACATATACACGTCGAACATGTACACAAACCCGGCAGAAGTGCACACGATGTGTGATCGGAAACCGGGGGTGTTGTAAACCGGAATTTGGATGTATAAACGCGAGAGCACCCATATCGTGGTGACCAACGAGTTGGACAGTGAAGATAGTGTTTTAATGGACGCCTTTTCGCTGCAATGTCTCTCGTCGAAACGACCGGGCATTCTTGTTCTTAATCGGACGAATATGGTTGAGTTCAGATATGTGAATCGATCCGGCTTACTCTGTGATCGGTGGTTCGGTGATCGACAGGGTTCCTCGAGAATGAGTGACCGGAGTTCAAACTCCCAGTCTAACAAGGATACACGATACAGTTGACCATCACCAAGAGTGTATCGGTGCATCAATGCGAATAGCAAATTTGGGTTAAGTGTGTACATAGTCTGGTGTATGCAGTTTTTCCACTGATTTTGATGGTCTGTTCTTTTTCTGATCTTCACTGAACCATGTGGTTGAAATTAATCGAAATAAACTCAAGAGATAGGGCGTGCAGTGCATCGTTTTTTTAAGTTGGATTCAAAAATCATATTCTTTCCCTTTTTTTAACCGTTCAAACTGTATGCATCAGTTTAATGGAAAGGCTAATGTGCAGTATGTAAAATAACATTGACATTTTGGATAATGTCCAAAAAGTTTTGAACAATTTCACCCACAATATGACAATGTAAGATTATTGCGAGATGATAATTGGTTCACAGCTTCAAATGAGTGCTCCCATTTAATGCTAGCAAAATAAGTGAATTGCTCGGCAAACATATGGTCTTTTTTACATCATGTCACAGTGACACAAATTCAAATAGGCATATGTCACGAGAGCATGAATTTAAGTATATGTCACCCCATATCCATGTGTCACAAGTGCTGTGTTGGTCACTATCTCACTAACTAGCCTGCAGAGTAATTCATGGAGAATAAAAGTAGCTTTTCTATTGTGACTTAAGCGGCTTGTCTATGGACCATGTTGCCAGTGGAACAGTTCATTTCAGTCTGCTCGAACACGCTCCCATACATGAATTCATATATTTCTGTCTGTTTTCTGAACAGAACCTTAACCAGCAGTTCCTCTTCAAGCACTGCTTTCCTTCAGGTGAATTTTTTGTATGAATCACGTAAAATTCTCCCTTTCCTCCTCACAGCCCATTGTTTCGACAGGTCGAATACATAAACTCTATTTGGCACATACCCAGAAAGTACCGGTGTACGCGGGTTCGCCACTACAGTTGTTCGCCCATACTGAGTATTTTGGTCGATATAATGTTTCCTCACTTGCTAGAATGCAGCACTCAATAGCATTTGAACACATTTCTCAGCTCAACACTTAACCGCCCGATGTGACCTCTAAGACCAGTCTTCCCCATTGATATGCGTGAAGCCCAAGTATGAATGATGCATTGCAAATTGACGTTCTGTTTGCATCACATGGATTAATTTCGACAAATTAACCTATGACATACACGTTGTGGGGAACTGAAAAGTGATCTATTTTATCAGACAAACGGTGTTGTGATTGTAACTGCAGAGGTATTTTAGCCTTACTCTCCATTTGCTCGGTATTACTTACTAACAATCCAGACGAAAGTAACGAGGGTCACTACACAATGATGCACGTGTTAAGCCATTTCGTTAGATCTATATCAAGTTTCTCAATTCCTTTTGAACCATAACGATTTTAGACTAATCACGTTGTCTACAAGCTCCTCATACACGTCTTTTACACAGTGCAGTTATATCCCCGAAATTGATGTTAACTTTCTCGGTGTATTAACTATGACAGAACTACCTAACCCGTATTACAGTTTTCAAAATTAGTCGACGAACAAAATAGTTTACTTCGTACAGTATAGTATAAAGAATGTTGTGTCTTGCCTGTGGGGCGCCAAACTGTCCAAGTGTTTGAGGTATGCAAGAAGCCAGCTGGAACATAAGATCCTTTTAATAAGGGGGAATTTCATTAATGACATTAGTGTGTCTCACATAAGTCCTCAGCATCCACGTGACTACACTTCAAAGTCTGTGTGAGTTGTGATATGCACAATAACTGCTGACGAATAAGTGATCCCCCATGAAATCCTGAAAAAACACTGTCCGATATAAGAAATCAATTGTTTAATTAACCGATATCATCAGTTGTGTAATAGAAGACTATTTGTCAAATGTAACAGGAAAATAATTTAACAAGAGATAGGCTTTGATTCGGGGAACGAAATTATCCCCATTTCCCATAATCAAATTATACTTGTCGAATCGGCTGTCAAATGATTCAACCCGTCCCGTGAGACGACAGCGTCAGTTTGACCCAAACACGCGAACGATGCCTACCGGAAGTCCCTTTGGGAAATATTTATCGATCCTCTTTTGTGTGTGTGTGCGACCATTTGGTTTGGCCACGGATGCCACTCAGTTGGATAATATCCTGATAACTGACAACAACAGAAAGGACTAGCCGGATGGCGTGACTGAAGCAATCAGTGGTCATATCTTTTGTTTAAGTTGAGGTTAGGGAAACATTATTTTACTTCCGGTTATGGTTGGTGGGTTTCGCGAAGAATCATATAGAGAAATATGATCATTCTCAGAACTTCTCTTGGAGCGCTTAATCGGAGAGTCAGCTTTGTGAGGATAGCCACTTAGTAGCCGATGAGCAAGCAGAGAGAAACTGTCACATGCATTGATCATAGGACCCGGAAATCACGTAGGCAAAATAACCCGAATAAGAAGTAAATAACTCTGTTCTGGAACAGTATCATGAGTACCGCCGTCCAATTTATCTGCTATAAAGGTGTGTTCTATTCGCGGGATAGATCTACACTTTGGGACTGGCTTAAACTCTACCGTGTAGTGAACAAATAGGTGAACATTCTCTCAACTCTCCATCTCCATACGCCAGTGCAGTGTTTACGGTGAACAGACGGACAGTTGAAACACGGGGGTGGCTTAGGTCAAGTCTGTCCTCTTTCACCACTTGTGTTCATTGCTTTCAAAGTGAAAACAATGATGAACTGTCTTGGCACTCACAAGGTGAGAGGGTACACCTCCTATCTGGCAAAAACACGATTGGCCTTGATTATGCTGACGACAAGGTGCTGATGTTTGACAATTTCCAAATGCAACAGACAACGCTTGAAGCTATTTCGCGCTCGATTGAACGTTTTGGGATGGACCTGGTAACCTCTGCAGGGCTCCTATAATTACATAGGTTTAATGGTGAGGGTTGTTGGATGGATTGTGTACTTAAGAAGCTGCATCAGCGACAGCGGCAGAGGAGTTGTGTGGAATGAAATAGAAGCGCGTGTTTTTAAGGCTAGGGCAGCATTTGGTAATCTAAAACACCTCTAACGACAGAGAGGTATGCATCTGAGGCGTATATACGGCGACAGTGAGAGTTGTACTAACCTTCGACGACGGAACATTAATGCTGAGGATAGAAGACGTGAATCACCTCCAGGTAGATGACCACCAATGTGGGTTTTCGAGTGCTCGCATCGAGTAACATCAAAGAAGAGATTAGAAAGCGGCTAGTTGGTTGTGACGTCGAACGAATTCTTTTGTTCAACTCTCAAGCTAACACAGACATAAGTGACTGGGTCATGTAATAACAATGCTAGCTAATCGTCTGTTACTCCGGGTTACCGGGCTACACCAGGTTTTGTCTGTTGATGCTGCGGCCGAATGGCATAAGGCGACAGGTAGACAGATGATGGCCTGGTATAGAAAAATGAAGTCGTTCACGAAAGACTTAGCCATTGTATGTCAGTTTCTTCTCCCACGCTTGGGACTTCGCGACTGGCAGAGTTGGTGGGGTAAATGCTACCACTGTTTCGCTGAGTGGTCTGCAAAGTGAATGCGCTTAATGACTTGAGGGCAGTGAAAGCCGGCTGTCTTGCTGACGATGCTCTACTTTAACTCTTGGCTAAGCGGTAGACAAACCGTCAGTTCTACGTGTGATTTCCTCTGTCTGATGAAAGTTTCCATTTCTCATCATAATTATGTGGCATTTAGGCATAATTGTGAACTACTGATATACTGTTGTCTATGACAATGATGCACGGCAACAATCATGTCTTGAAACTGTAAACGCACATAGTTATAACTGTTCATCTCACATAATTAGTCCGGTCACCAAAACCAGCAAATTATCATTTTATCTCACTGCTCAATCTGTACTAACTAGTTCCCCGCTTTTTAACATTTCTTACAGCCAATGCAATACTGATCCCGGGTGAGTGTGCATCAATGTAGAACAATGTCAATGGAGTTGTTTTTGCTGTTTTTTGGTTGACCTAATTGAATTACCAAGCGGTCGGTTTGACTTACCTGTCCAAGGAAGGTAGGTCGTCCAGTTACTGCGTTCATGTCGAACAGTAGCTGAAATTGAACGGAATCCAGAACCAGATGAACGTGTTAAATGTGTTTCGAATAAACATCCAGTTTTTATAACTTTTAAACACTGTGGTCAAATTAGATGCTGATAATATTAAACCCGAAATAACTACAAATAACGACTGTATAGTACAAAATTCAATACGGTAGTAGATGGTTTTGGGACTATTTTTGACTCTCTGGATCATTCAATCTGCAGTTTTAGGGTGTGATGGCAGATGATGTAGGTCCAGTGAAACTAACAGGTATAGCGGACGTTTCGATAAAGTTAGTCATACTGCCAAATCGTTCAGTGTATACTACGATGTGAGTACTCACTGCAGGCACACAGATAACACATTAGCATCACTGACAGCGAAATGGGCTTTAGTTGCATTAGATTGTTCGAGCTGTGGTTCACTCTACGTAGCTTGTAATAATGAAAAAGTGTGTTTGGGACTTTTAAAGAGATTTTCGTTATAAAAGTATTTGCCACAACAAAAAAACTGTCCATTTCACATCAGTGAGACACGCCACGGTGACACATTCTTCCGGTTATATCCGGCAGTTTGTTTCAATAGGATCGCGTTACGATAGTGATCGACTGTGTATCAAAAAAATCGCCTTCTAAACGAAATTTACAAGCAGATTTAAGAACATAGTAGTAAATTGCATGTGACGGAGTATTATTCCTTTTGTTTATCTGCACTGATGATGTAAAGTTAAATATACGTCGGCACGAACAAAATATCTGTAAACTCCACTAATTGAGTTGTTCATATACAGTAGGTGAGTGTAACTAGAAACCGGGTCAATCGAGAAACACTCGTTGGATCAACACTGTCAGGGTGTAAACAGCCCGACTGTAAGTTCTGATCTACTTTGACCAACAATATTACCGGTAGATAAGTCCAACCACTGTCTAAACAGCAGCTCAATAATAGGAAACATGAACCACTATACCGAAGCATTTGTGCACATGAATAACAGCTTGAATATGCTACTTTACTGGTCTAGCTTCCAAGTTTAGTAACGCCATCATTTGCCGCACGTTTGGCAGGGAACCTCGTGTTTAATCACAGCGTTGGACTGGAAACAGTACAGTGCATCTAGCAGACTGGTATCTTACTCAAAGAAACTTGTTTCTCCCAGCATTCGTCCTCAAACTTTCCCCCGGAATGACACATTTCACTCTTGAGAACATAAGTAGTCTTATCACACACAGACGAATATATTTTTGCGGTCAAGTATGCAGAAGAGTCCTAACGTTTTGGCAAACTCATAATCATGAATTACGTAAGTGATGAAGTGTGATATGCTGGCAATACACAGGCACCGCAAGCCTCACCAGAATGAGAACAGCGTTTGGTGCAAACAGTTAGTCTTATTTTGTGCAAAACAGCTTCATTTCAACAGATCAGGTGACAGTGGCGTAGTTTTTTCAAGCCCACTACGATTCCCATTTACTGCACTGGTTAACATTCTTCAAGTGTTGTTTTTTGGGAAAGAAGCGCGATAGATGGCGCCTGAGTCGGTCTGGGAGTTTAAAATGACTAATAGCAGGCTGGCACCCAGTTAGCGTATCCCGGTCAGGTCCGAAAGATTCCGAAGGCTAGAGATACCGAACAGTATGATGGGAAACTGAAATCGGGGACCAAAATCCTTGCATGAATTTCTCATTGACTTTCGTTAACCAACACAGCGCATAGTCCTTTTTGATGAGTGAAAGATGTTACAGAATAATCAAACCAAACTTAAAAATGCCTCTACTGCGTAAAGTGTAGAACTGACAGTGCCACTTGACAACTCCGGAGGTCAATTTTGTTACCTAATTGTCGTCCAATTCACAACCGTTTGATGTAGTTATGTGACTAATCGCTCTTGATTTCTTCTCGCTTGACAACCATGATGGTATAAAATGTTAAGTAATTGGCCCGATGATGAATAACCGAAAACAGACTGTTCGCCAAAATCACCTTTGTCTTCTAATGCCTCGTAGTAGTTGCACATTTTATTCCACTGGTGAATTTGCCCTCGATTTACCTTCTACCTATTAATCCGTTTGTTTCGGAGGCTTGAAACAAAACGCAAACTTAGTTCATATTGTTGATGATGCCTAAACAGACAACATGAGACGATGATGGAGCTCACTGAGGTTAGTAATGAGGCCTAAATTTATCTTGGTTGGAGAGCCTAAAAAACATTGTAAGTTTCAATGGGTCATGTTCATGCCTTATCGCTGTAAGCCAAAAACTGGCCTGTGAATAATGAGTGCAAAACGTGTGAAAGATAAGATGAAACAAACTTTGTTCGGTTGAATCTTTAAAAAAATGTTAAACACACACACATTGGGAATTTCTGCGACAGAGAAACAAATGGCACGTGTAACAATTAGTTACTTCAAACAACTTTGAAACAGCACATGCTCTCTATCAACTCAATCCTTCCACAGCCAGTTGGAAACGAAATAAGGAGAATTTACGAGATAACTGGTATCAGAAACCGTTAAAAGCTCTGCTAAACTGTTTGAACACATTTTTCATCGCCTCTGACCTGAAAAAATTATTTTTTTCTCTTCAAAGAAACACTGCAACACTCAGGGATAAAAAAACCCTTCAGACTTAAGGTAAACATTTTAGTTCTCTTGCGCAAGTAGGTGCACACAGAAGTCTGGCCTACTCATACGGTTGAACATGATCGAATCAAGCTGCTCCGATTTTTTATTATTGGCAAAGTAAACAGTGATAACCTGATTGCCGCTACCACTAGTGATGAGAGTAGCTACTGGGTCATACGTCGTGTAAGTTCAGTGTGGATCGTTCATACGGTGTTAAGGAATTTAAATTCCAGCATTAGCTTTCAGATATATATATATATATATATATATATATATATATATATGGTCTTCATCAGAAACAGCTCCGTTTATGGTCAACATCCCCACTCAAAGCATGCATAATTTCGGTCAGTAATTCGTCCGAAAGCAGGCAATATGGTGACCGTCATCTGCAACCCGCATCTGTTATCCTTCTATACAGCATGCACCTCAGCACAGTATCTCACTCTCTCAGACCTAGAATTGCTGACAGATTAAATGTGTCGACGTAAGATTCGAACACAGCCACACATATCCTTGCGTGTTTTGATGTATATTTGTTCGGTCGCTCTCCCAAATGTTCTGAGATCTGTACAGCATGCCTATGTCTATTATACTCCAAGGTATTCTCTAACCAATGGCTGGTTGGAATTATTATGAACGCAACTTTCAATGCAAGCAGCTGACACTTCAAGAAATTTTGGAAGCATCAGTAAGAGAGAACTGGAGGATTAGTGTTGTCAACAAATAACTCATTGTATATTGGGAAGTCATTTACTCAAATGAAAATTAAAAAGGCTATCGTAAAATCAACAGTGAGAAATGAAGACGCGCAGTTCAAAAAATTTGATGAATATCCTTCGGAATGTTGTATAGCGAAATACACGGATGATTTATTTCAAGGAAAAATCAACATTATTCTTGTTTCTAATAGAATGCTACGGAAAACGGTACTGGTTAGTGAAGACATTCATGCCGTACCGTTTTGTGCTACCACCCAGCTCAATAGTTTGTTTGCGGCGGGTGGATTCCACTTTCAGATATCACGTTTTATCTAACACTTCGATGTTTAGCAGCTCCATAGTGGTGACTCTACATTGGTCGGAATGTATCGTATCTCAAATGAGAAATCTCCTCAAGTTCCTGCCGCGCGGAAGATCTGAAACAGTTTGTTTAACGTGCCAAATGCGGCCAATGAAGAGCACGGTTATTCTTTCCCGTTAACAAATATTAGGAAACAAGTAGTCAAATTAATCTGAAGTCTCTCCACATAGTTAACACTTTTACAAAGTGTGCAACTGACACAGTCCATACCAGTACATGGCACCATAATGACGTCAATCCCGCCTAGCGTTTCTATTCCACGACCATACCGAAATTTCAAGTTGTGATTTACAAAACCATTTCCGAATCGGTCGTTTGCGAACTGTTTCGTTCAAGAAACCCAATAATTACCTTGTACTAGTTTGTGAGGTGATATGTCACGACTCTGAACGGAATCTGCTTCAAACAAACACACATTACATGCTTTGGGTAGAGTTTTCACAGGGATTTATGTCGAAATTCATTCCGGGTTTCTTGTTTAACGGCAACGTGACAGATAACCACTCATTCGCCTTCTGTTTACGAATGGCTTTCGGATATCCACACGCATTGAACCACAGTTATTTCAGCAATAAAATCGTCAAACAGTAGAAGTAACGATAACAGTTCTCATTCTCATTCAAATCCATAATGGTCAGATGAAATGTGTATGTCCTCAATCAACATCATTTGTCACAGCAACCGAGAAGCATTTGTCTTCCTAAATGCGTACCCACCGGAATTTTGACATTTAAACGATATACAGAAGCACCGTCAATAAAGCAGAAGACGCGAGCATTCACGCACTGCAATCTCCTTGCGTCATAGGATGGTCGATCAAGAAGTGAGTGTCGATTCAGCTAGTAGGTTGCATCGGTAAATAGAGTGGATGTTTTCACATACTAATCGGCTTTCTCGGTATACGGTCAAGTTGTCCGTCTTGCTTTGGACGGTACGAATGACTGGAGTGAGTGTCTGCAACTGTAAGCATAACCCCGTTTGATTGAACCATGCAGCAACTACACTCCACATCAGCTGTATGGGAGGGAGGAAGAAAACTAATCTGGAGCTGACGACACTAACAAGACGAGTCAGTCTGATCGTCGGCCAGCCTATTAGCTGGGGGTATGCGGAGTGCAATAGTGATGCATATGTGCTCCAAAACCACACACATGTGAAGTGGGTCTTAGAATCCGATTCAACAAACAACTTTATTGAAAAATTTCGAAAAAATTGTCACGCACGACTATCAATAAAATTTTCGCCCATCGGACTTTCCAGCAGAAGCATGAGCTAACTCAGTATACTAATCCATCCCTCACAAGGATTAAGCGTTCATTTTCCTTAGGTTGTGAATAGTTTCAATCAGTATGAAGCTATTGTTTTCACGAGCGTCAGACATCTGAGTTTAAAAGGCACTGTACCACTTCCTGGAGCAGTGTAAACGTTGGTGGTATTTGTATTTCGAACCCAAAACTTGGTATCAGGTTCTACGCCATCCGATTATGCGGTTTGAGGTGCCTTCGCTAGAGTAAAAACTTGTTGGTTTGGTGAGGTTTACCGGCAACAGTTTTCAAGTGGCGTCTGACCTGCTTGCAACTGTTTCAGTGGAATGACGGATGAAACACCACTAGAGTGATATTTGCCCCCTGCATGAGTTACGTGGTGGTTCATCACGAATGCACGACTCAGTCATTCCGATTTGATTGCTACATTTTTATTAGACGAAAAGTTGTTAAGCTTTATGTAAAACGTTTTCTAATATAAAAGTCATCGGTGTCCACTAGCGATGAAGGTGAACGCCGGTTTAAGTCTGAAAAAGTATTCAATGAGAATGACGTCGAAGCATGGTTTACACTAACCGAACAGAATTGTAATCTAATTTCGAGTCAACAATCCTATTCACACTAGCTACCAAATGCTTCGGGGCTACAAAAGGCGTATACGAATAACAGTTTTATTCACGAGTGAATCCCAGTTAATACTTTTAGTTGCCGAATGTTAAAAACCATTGTGAGTAAAAGCGTTAGCTAAGCGTTTTTGAAATATAAGTTCGTTATTTTGAATTCGCCTGTGCGCAAAGAATGTACATCGAAAAATGTCTGGTATTGCTTCTAGTGAGCGTCATGATTTCAAAAATGCTACCCAATACGTCCCGCTTCTTGTTTGGTGTGCCCCTAGAGTTTTGTGAGTAGCTTTTTTGTCTTTTTTCAAGCGTGTTGAATTAAAACATAAAACAGGTCAAGTTTTCTGAGACTTTTCAAATCTCACTAAACAGAGCTCACCGTTATAAGCATTCAGAGGCAGCTGACTGAATCTATCCAAGGTGACCCTCTGGGATATGGGTATCATTAGGGAGTGGTATTAACTAAAATCGTCCAGACAGGACGGTGGGACATAAAACCTCGCGATTCGTTATTACCTACCGTCAGCTTCTTTCTGTTACCGTGTGTCACACTGCAAAAATTCTGACTGCTGAAAGACAGTGTGCCACACATTAAGTCCCCAGAGTGGAACACTGAAATTCCGCCAGACTTCTTGCTTGCTTGTAACCGTTATTGATTTTGCCGTACCGAGATTTTCCATTCTCAAGTGAATACTGTAGATTTCAACTCATTTGCTCATTCTTGCTCACAATCTTTCTTTGGTAAGCTAGTTCTTACCAGTGCGCCACCTTAGATAGAGGTTTTTGGAATACAATATTGAAGTCGGCAATATTACCAAGGATAATCTATCAAGAATCTTCAATGAATCGGATATTCAGTTGTCAACCAATATATTGATCAGGTCAGATCGCCATTCAAATGCTGTTATCTTCAAAATGGACTAACACTTCCTCCGATCCTACTCATTAATTACACACTATCGACACCGATTCTCGAATGCATAATGTTCACCAGATATACAGATTACTTGGTGCTTGGTTTCGGATGTCATATTGTTACGTTTATCACAGCAACACAGTCCGACGGTTAGTAAATCTGAACTTGTGAAGGTGTTGTGTCCATTTGGGCACGTTAATCAATCGATGTAAGTGCTTAATTATTTTCCGTCTCTTCCCGTAAACAACGAACCCGTTATCAAGCGCGAGGAAACTACTTCAAGTGCCAATGTAACTTGGTCACTTCGAATCAGTGAATTTTCACCAGAGCCAGAAAGCCATCAGATAAAATTTGGCTCTCGAGTTTTCTTCCCATGCTTCATACCTTAAGCAATTGACTTGCCATAGGGTGCGTGCTCCCCAGTATGGTAACATTTTTATTCATTAGTTTCCTGTATTTGTTGTTAAAGGATTTCATACAGCTTACCAGATCTGTGAGACGCATTATTGGAATTTACAATGAACATTCAATCAGGTTTGTTGCATATCATCAATTTATCATGTTCGAACATTTTACAATTGACTTTCTATCCGACGCACTACATAAACACATCCTTCTGAATGTACTTCTGTGCGATTGACTGCATTCAAACACGATAACTTGTTAGGACAACACTGAATCTACCTCCTCCAAGTGCTATTCAGTGCTTGGCCGGTAATCTGCACCCATTGTTCTTATCATCATGTTGATCAGTTCAATTCCCGTGATACGGATAAAGGGACTTTGCCGAAATGCCCATAAATTTTAGGATGAGTACTACTACGGTGTGAATAAAGCTTAACTACTAATAAGTAGTGCAGCAAATATCACGCCTTAGATCACAAACAAATGCGAAAAATTTGGGATTTAGCTGCATTCGAACCAGCGACAGAAACATCATGCCAAAACTCACCAAGCGCTCTAACAGACAAGCTACGAGGCCATATCAACTGTATCATATGGAATCCACTAAATGATTTAACAGTTTGACTACCCAAGCAGGATTTCTCGAAAGTCCTCACTGGAACCCACTTACGCCACCGTCGACAGATGAAACTGTATCACACATGGAGTAAATATGTTCAACGGTGGCGTAGGTGGGTTCCAGCGAGGACTTTCGAGAAGTCCTGCTTGGGTAGTCATATGATACAGTGGATGTGCGGACAAATGAGTCCAAGTGTGGAAACTTCCGAGCCCCACGCGTGGCCTCGTAGCTCGTCTGTTAAAGCGCTTAGTGAGTTTTGGCATGATGTTTCTGTCGCTGGTTCGAATGCTGCAAAATCCCAGATTTTTCGCAGCTGGGTCTCTTATGAAAGCTGAGTTAGTAAACTGCCATTCTTTTGGTGAAAATGACTATGCAACTAAATTAATAGTCAGTTCGCAGGATGCATGAAGCATATTATTGTTTAGATTTGAATGTGTCGTGAGAAATGAAGAATTCAAATCTTCGGTTAAACAGTAACTCTATTGCGTCCGGTTTGCCTGTGGTCTATAAAGGCGATTCTTAATTTGAATAGTTGAACATGAATGGATTGAATGTCCACTGTCACTCGTATACCCTAGAGCCAAAACAGCCGTTAGTATAGATAATTTCTTTAAATGATTAGCAAAATTAGTGTCACCGCACTTGCCTTTAAGCTAGAAATCAGCAGGTGTTAGAGGCAAGAGAAGATCTATTGTCTCAACAGGTAATTACTTAATTAGGTTGGAGATTACACGAACCCTGATACCATGTTAATTCCGATGAACTTCACAAACAGCCATAATTTTAGTTGAGAAGCAACAGTATTGTAAAAATACTTATCGATAGGAAATTTTCATGACGTTACTTCACTGATGTTATTTATTCCTGATGCCTAAAAGGCTCATGCTAAGTAGTGATCGTAAACATAAATTAGTGCCACTCTGTTCGACAATTAATTATATCGTAGCAATCTGGACCTTCTGGCTTAACTTTCGGTTAACACTTAATTGCCGTCTGAAACGAATTCGTACTGGGTTCAAAACTAAGGGAGCTTGATGACCTCTATTTACGTCTGTTGAGGACTGCCACATTCTGCCCGACATTTTTTTTGCGGCCTCCAGGTCGTGAGTTGGCTTAGTACCTGCAAACATGAGTGTCAAGTACGCTTCGGTCAACGCACAACTTACTGTCTGGACAAGATAACACGTAAGAATTGATATATTTCAGTTTTCAAACGAAAATGAGCCTCTGCAGCACCTTGGACTCGGATTTCCAGCGTCCAAAGTGTCCACTGAAGAGTGTATGTTTCCGAGAGGATAGTGTGAGCTTCAGTCAATGCACTACACAAACGCTGACCAGATGATGATAATTTCGGTCAATGGACTGAGTAAAATGGCCATATTATATGGCAATCGATAGGCCGCCCGTTGGAATGAAATTCAAAAAACACCCATTTTTACCGTTGATTTCTTTGAATTGACGAAGGCTGTATTTTTTCTCATCAAAAAAATTCGTCAATTCAATTATATTTAATCAGGAAGGAGTCACCAGTTCTCGAAGAAATGCTTAGTAATATCTGCCCAAAGCGCCGAAATCTTTTCTTCTAAATCTATCGATGCACACCTTACTGACATGGCATGGGCAATGCTGACACAACGTGTAGTCTCAACCGTAGTGGAACATAATTTAGGGACAGTAATTTCACCCCCAGACCATTGATTATGCGGCCCGGCGATTTTAATACCAGATAGGTCATGACCCAGTTCTGGTTCTCGCAGCGGCGAACGTTCACGTTTGCAAATAATATCAATAGCATAAGGGGGACACCAGCATAACACATGATGATAGCCGTGAAATGCCGTCGTTGCTACAGTTCTCGAACTCGAACATCATTTCTTGCAACGTGAGGGCGATTCGGACAACAGAAGGCTCGCAGTATTTGTTTGACCAGTGGGGAAATATGTGTCTTTCCACTTGTTGCTTACAGCGTTAATGCTAACACGTGTGGATGCATAATTCTGTTTTGGGCTGCATTTTCTATCCTTTGCTTTATTTTCTTCAGTCACGATTTGTTAACCAAAAATTTGCTCACCGCATCCGACAATAATTTAATACATGTTTTTGCATGACAGATTGACATAACAATCTGTTCCATTACAGGCAAGTTACCTTTCGTCCTAATAGTTCTCAAAACACTCCCGCTATCCGGGTTATTAAAGAAAATGACTGAAACCGAATGAAACAATCCTAATATCACGAGATAATGTCAGCATAAGCCACAACCACATCAAGCTCAGTCGAACGTTAGCGAACAGAAGAACAGTTGTATCTACTGCGATGGGTGGAATCGGCACTGACCACATTGAAGAAGCGAGTTCCCGAACTGTGTACGGGCGTCAGTTTGTAAGGCCACCATAAGTGACAATAGCTCAGGCACTCTTCTTACAGATCAGGGGATCACGATCACCAAAGTGGTCAGTGAATCAAGTGAACGCTAGTGGTTGAGCAATGCTGCATGCTATATAACCGTGTAGAAATTATTTCTAAAGCATTTTTCGTCCGGAATATGCCAATCTAGTCGTCACCACAAAAAACGTTTCGCACTTAGTCCCATAGGAAAGATTTTATGTGCTTTGACAGAGCGCCCAACTCCATCATGACACACGAAATGCACGTAAACAACAGGGTCTGACGATAAATAAAAGTGAATATTACGAGAGGTTGAGGCTGACGAAATGAACTGAACAAAAACTTTTTGTTGTCAAACTGCTTTCAGCCTATGTTGTACTTAATGCCCACACACGAGCACACCCCCACAGGCAAACCTGCAGAAACGCAAACAGCAGTCGAACTTTCAGCCGTCCTATACATGATGACTGACATACGGCGTATCGGAAACGCTTTGAATCCTGTAGTACGATACACCATAGAACCATAATAGTTCCACAACACATCCACCGTATGCAAGTATCTTTGTACAGATACGCATAGTGTGAGTCTACAGATCGATCTAGCAAAAAACGGTCCAGTCAAATAGATCGCCGACATGATGTGTGAGACATTCGTTCCGTCTGTTTATATCGGAAAACTACTCAAATTGGCAACTATGCACAGAGTATACTAAAATTTTGACTTGGCCACTCGTGAATGAATAAACCCGATGCATCACGTCAGTGGTAAAGTAGATCTCATTCAGATTGCGACCAATTGGGCGAGTATCGAAAGCGATTAACGTTCCTGACGAAATTCTCGTTGTTGATGTATTGTTAAGTAACGGCTCCACGAATACACCTTAGCTTGCTTGTCATAAATCTTTGCCCACTTTTCACTCAGTAACCGGTCTTGTTTAATAAAGCCTGTTCGACCTTATTATTAAGTTGTAAGATATCCGCACCAAATGTAGTACGAATGAAGGTGAATAGTTTGGGCGTCGTGTTTAACATGTTATTGATAAACAGATTGGGAATAACACAACGTTACGAGCAAGTTGTAATACTCTACGTTTCAACCACCTCAGGTGGCCTCCCTCCTGAGCACCGGATCATGGTGTTCAGTGACTTCGTAAGGTTGCTCAACTAGTATCGTTCAAATGATTCCAAAATTACACTCGCAGACGGTCTACTATCTTAACTTTTTGTGTCAAATTTGGGTGTGTACACGAGTGCAATACGTTTACCGTTGTTGCTTTTGGTGAACGCAATCAGGAAGTTCCTGGTAAAGTATTCAGGAAATGTTGCTATGTGAGTTTTACAATCGGATGTCGTCCCTCTCTCCCGCCCATCACAAAAGCCATCCCAGCCCATCTAAAGAGAGCTCCTCATCGTTCAGTACGTCTGAATATATTAAGCTTTTATCCTTCTTTCTCAGAGATACAAACTACTGATGAACTCTTATCCTCAAATGCAATAGACCACCGACTGACGCGGTCACTTCCTGTCAGTTTTTTCAAACGCCCTAAACTTTGAATATTCACTTCCGATCTTCTGGCAGACTTTGAAGTATGTTCAAGGTGTACAATGCATGTACATCGCGGTAGTAGTGGCACTTGTTTTCACCTTAGCAAATCACTTGTTCTCAACATTACAGCGCCTCTGAGTCGTTTGCGTGTGAAATCGCACCTGATTTCAGCCAATCATCTTGCACTCTAGTGTTATGATGAAACTTGAACGAAATGGGTCAGGATGGCCGTCAACCCTGATTAACATGCGGAACTGGGAGAAAGCAAATCATTACAGGTCGTGGGTTGCCAAAGTGCCCATTGATTGATTATTGTCCCCGTTTTGGAGGTGAACAGTTCGGGAACACTTTGGAATGCTTATAAATCAACGGAATTCAAACGAAGGCATAACAGCCCCATTCCAACAGTTAAATCAAAACAGTAACATAACCAGATGTCTTCGAAAGCCGAAGAAGAAGACCGTGAAGAGATTTTGTCATCGACTGCACCACTTCGTAACTCTTCACCACTAAGCTCATCGGAGAAGTTGTCATTCAAGTCACTATATTTGTAAACCCCACGACCGACCGAATTATGGAGTGACCAAAATATGAACGCTTTAAAATTAACAAAACGAGCAAGTTGGCCGAATCTTCAACTGCATAGAAGGCTTCCAAACGAAGGTAAATCTCAAAGGTCGTTGCTTGTTGCAATCTGTTCGGAACTGGCCTAAATTTGGAGTACTGGAGCAGACAAAACGGTAAAACAACAATTCTAAAATCAGGCACCTTCTTAGCAAAGTGCGGAACACCCTGTGAAGTAGTGGAATCTAGTGGCCAACTACGTTTTACAACGTGAAGAAGCGTGAGTATCGGGTTTACGGTGACATGCTTAGTAAGTAGCACGGTCACTCTCCAATCGGAACCGATGTGTACGGATGCTGTTTTCACCATCGCAGAGCGAAGGGAGAAATTTCGATCATCATTTGGGACAGCAGAAAGAAACTTGATTAGTGTACTGTGGTGAAAACGAACTAGAAAACATACAGCTTCTCAGCATTCAAACCGTTGTAAGCATAGGGATAATTATCGAGATAGTTGAGGTAATTTTTGAACTGCGATAAAGCAAGGAATATTAGTTTGAGCTCTTGAGGTTCACGTTGAGGAGCTTTCGTACTTGACTATCATACCCACGTTTTCCACGTAATTTATCCGACGTATTCGTTACTAAACAAAACTCATGATAGCTGACTTGATTCTTGAGATAGATTAGATATATTCCACTCATTACTTTGGTTTACAACCCTTCAATTGCCGATGTTTTTACAATGTTTACTATAAAGACAAGATGCAACCGGAAGTCACTGTATAGCGGTTTAATATACAGCGGTACACTTCACAGGCATTTCAATGCTTTCAACCACTAATCGTTAACCTCCACTTCCTACATGTAACGATGTAATTTCCGAAACACCGTCAGGAAAATCAAAACACAACTAGATGTATGTCGAATGTCCCTGAACTAAAATTTTATATGCGTGACAATCTCAAACCAGCCTCATGGAAAACAAGAAGGGAAGAGAAACAAATCCAGTGATTAATAGGACAAGATGAATATTCGTGGATTATGACTTGTTGGGTTTACCTATAACAAATATGCTTATTATAGTGTAATTTTATGATCTCTGAAGGCAGAGTGGAAACTGATAACCATACGAAAAGTCCCTGACACCTACTCAGAAAATTACTTCGATAGAAGTTCACCTACACAAAATACGCCCACAAGTTGTCGGAGTCACATAGAGTTCATAAGGTTACTAACACACTGGAGACAATGTTTAGTCTAACCCACGGCGTTCAGGCCAAGAAATCTTTTCACTAGCTAACAGGTATACCAGCATATGACTGATTCCATGCTATTTTGCGGACTTCTTGGCCCGGTTTGGTAAAACTCATAAACGTGAAATCGCATTATAGCCAATTTCCTGAGAAGTGCTTGGCAAGTTTCGTTATCGATTTGTACCCTTACAAGCCAGAATTATTTTCTATCACACTTGTCATAATATCGTTGTCCCAGTACTCCTGAAAGTCCAGTCAAGCTATTTAGTTCCCAGCGATCCAAAGCATTGTATATGTCCAAATAACTGATGAACATTTCATGCAGGTATATAATAGCACACCCATTTTCTTTCCAAACATTCCCCACCAATTGCGTTCTAAGGACAAATTATTAACACAACCACCATTCAACAGATTACAGAACAAATTGCTTAAAACACAGCTGTGTTCTCGCGACGAGTTTGTAAAGGTCGAAGATAAGAATGTAGGTCGGACAAGAACGGGGAATTGGGTAGACAAGGCCTTGGCTCTCGTTTCAAAAACTTCATTTAATTGCAGAAGGTCAGTCGAAAGGGTTCCCTGAATTACAAAGTTCCAATAAACTTTAAACACTATTTAAGTGACGAAAGTGAGCAAGGGACAGCAACCAGTTTCTTCGTGCAAGTGCAACGGTACAGGAAATCAAATCAGCCAAATTGGCAAGCAAGCCGTTACCGTTATGTTACAGCACAGAAGCAAATGAATACTTTCCGATACTCTGCGTCTGACGAAGTTGGTCACCATATATTGCGATTGACATACAGTCGTAATGGAACCATTTTTTCTGGATGTGGTATTGCTTAAACCGAACATCACCTTTTATCGACTATACTCGTCATATTTACATAGACTGAATGATTTAACAGCAGAACTTTGCATAAAATTTTCTTTCCCCCTACCGAATGTCTCGTCACAAATATGTGACTTATGCACACCACCCCTCCAGTTCCATCAGCTGCTCCACATTGGGGAAGGCTGAACAACTACCACAACATGGAAAATTAAATAATTATTGATTCTTGTCTCTAACATTTCCAACACGATTAATCAATGAATCCTGGCCACCACACATGCGTTCCACATTTTTTTGGTTGAATTATTGTACTGACCGGTTCCGTTAACAGTCCATTATATTTCATTTTCTCGCTGTCTGCTGTTAAACTGCAAAATAAATTGCAAGCGCCATGTCGTTCTTCTTTTTTGCCCTGACTTCATCAGTCTTTCAAGTGTATCAATTATAACACGATTGCTGTCTTTCATCCATAATCTCAATTCGTCTGCATCTACGAACGCCACGGTTAATTGATTAGGGTTGCCTCGAGCACATAATGCTAGACTAAAACAAAGCTATTCTGTAAAATGATAAAGAAGTAACCACAAAGAGTAACCGTAATTTGAATTACTAGATCCAACGTTTTCCCAAGAGAGAAGGTCTTAGGCACTGGAGCGTGAGCTTCCTCTAGTCTAATGTCAAGTCTATTTTGATGGCTGGATACTTCTCAGTCGAAATATATTACTAATAACCTTTTGATAGCCGATGAAGACTGCACTCAAATTACGTCATCCGGAGTTTTATGTTTAGAAGCATTTCACTCAAACCCTGGAAGTTCCGCTGCCGAGCGTTTCCAAGCATGTGAAACAAACTTGTTATTATGTATTATCAAAGGTCTACTCTATCAAGGTTTCGAACCACAACAGTCCGACTAATCACTTGTCAAATCATTTTGTCCATTTGTTTGGCTTTTGGCTGATCGTTTCGTAATTCTGCCAAAAATGTGAATTTATTAAGAATGGTCTCCTTGCTTGAACGCTTTTTTTCTAACATTGTAGTCTGATTGTTTCGCCTGACTTGAAGATACGTTAGTAATCTCGGCATCAAAACCTACCCAGGGGGTGTTTCTAACCGATCTTTAGCTCACCGGCTTAATATTCTAACTGCAAACTGACCGCCCATCTGCTCAAATATGAGGTGGGTTCGTAAGGTGATGTCAAACTGAACAGTCAAATATATGTCTAATACACTACAAGATGCTTGCTGTTAACTGGGAGCTTACACATTCTCAGGATGTGAGAAACTAGATGGAATTATTCGGGATACTTAAGTTCAAACTCATTACGGTGTGACTGCTACCACCGTGTGATTGTTACCACTTTGCTACGGCGACGTTTTCAGCTGTCATTAAGGTGGAATGGACAATATAATGTGTACCTTAGACAGGAGGTATCTGCATTATACTTAGTCATCTATGGTGTCTTCAAAAAAGAGACAGACTATAAATTTAGGTAATATAACTTGGACGGATAGTGTAGCTCAAACACGGGGTTAACAAGTACGCCGTTTTACGACACTCATATATATCATTTACCTTGTCTACAAAAAAAGAATCATTTAAGTAATGTGATGATTTAACAACATTAACTGGCCACCTCACAATGCAGTCATGAGCATATTAAGCCAAATGATTTCTTCGTCAGAACTAGGGATGTAAAGATATGGGGAAGCGTGCTCGGTAGCAAAGCCTCTTCCAGCTTTCTTTCTTGGCCACCACTGATTTTTGCTTGAGATACCACTTTCGAGTGAACTGGTAAGCTAGGGTTGGTATGTTGATGTACGAATGTTTTTGATTTCTTAGCGCTATAATAAGTTACGGGACTGGTTACTTTCAAGGCGATCTTTCGAATCATAACTTTCTTTCTCTTGAAGTCTTACAAGCTGATTGAGATGGTCGACAATGTTAATCCATCTTGGAATACTTTCCTTCATGAAAACAACTCGCTGTCTGTCTCAAATTCTTGGTTCGAAGGGTCCGATTACATTCATATTTACTAGAATTAACTGCGTGTGTTTTTGGTTCGATTGGATACCTTTCTTTAGCAACTGAAATTGTTGGCATGACAGTAAGCAACTGTTTTTCTTCTTTTTTTTATTCAGGAAGATCATTCGTCTAATATTTTACAGGTTTTATGGCGCCCGCTTTGGGTAGACGTCTTCTTTTTGTCAGTGCTTTCGTCCCGTCTGCCAGTTTCATCGGCCCATTTGTTCCCTTCCATAGTTGGCACAATGAGGTCCCAGCACTCTTCAACCAACAATCTAAACAGTGGACTTTAATTTGTTTCATTTTTGGATGCTGAAGGTTTTTCAGAGGGTCTTTCTCCCAACAACAGTCGGCCAGTCATTTCCCGGACAGCCACATCCTTCCTTCGTGTGGCATTCTGAGATCATCCAGTTATTCAGTACTATCAACTGAAACATTTGTCGCGAGGAACTCATAAGGACGTTAAAACCTGGAGAGTGGATCAGAGCAAATAAGTATTTTACTGTCAAATTTCTTGTAGCTGCTAGGCTAAAAAGTAATCTTTTTCTGGGGTATTACTCGTTCCACACTTCCTGAACCCAAAATACTGTCAAGCATCCTTTTTCCTGCTGTTCGTTATTTCCATTAAGTCGGCGTTAAAATGGAATACCTTATTTCAGCACGCCTTATACTCTTTTCAGTGTGGATCCCACCACTCCGTCTGTCGCGTTTGTTATTGGCATGAAACTCAGTTCCGTCACCGGTAATTTTAAAGTCCGTTGTCCTTTCTTCAGCAGTAGTTAATTTTTTGGGGGACGTTTGACAGGTTGACTGTGACCAAAGAAATTGACAGTTCTTCTTTACTAGTTCGTGAAAGAAACTCGCGCGTTGATGGGACGGCTCCAAGAACCAACCCGACCAAGAGTTTGTATGAGAAGTCGTTTCCGGTGTAGACACCAATGCTGCTGCTGTATTAGCCACCGCATCTCAAACTTTCTAGCCTTGTGGCTACGCAGTGTCTTTCTTTGTTGCGACTTCGTGCCATTGTACTCTATGCTGTTTAATCTTTTATCGCATGCCATATTGTAACTCCTCTGTAGATGGTGACATCAGTTCCTTAAGCAACGCAGTTGAACAGTTCATCTAAAACTTTGGACTTACGTCAGTTGGATGGAAATCGTCTAGACTATAACTAAACAAGCATGCGTCTGAAACAAACCTGTCTCTTGCATCTGCGAAGCGCATTCGTCACGATATGATTGCTTTAATGATGTCTGCTTAACGTGTGTATGAAAGTCGAAAACTTAGACTATCCTAACTGTTTGCAATTTGTCTGATATATCTGAACTAATTTGGGTAACTCCTCTCCGATCTGTACCAACCCTCATCAACAAAACTTTTCTGTGCCTCGTTATATATTGATCCTGTTTCACCTCAACCAGAGTTTCAGAAAAGCAAACGAAATAAGCTCCTACACACAGTCTCATCTACATCGGTTGAAGCATTTTCCCGAAGACAAGTCCAGCGGTCAGAGCAACCTGTCTTTCAGGTTCACCGACCTTCAGTGTACACACGCCTATGGTCCAAATGATCATTACACATGACTGAATGCCCCTCATTGGGCTTGACTTGATCAGCCAGATTGCCGCTTCTGAGTATTTCGGACACTTTTCACTCTTCCTCTAAATTTTCAATTCAGCCAGAACTGTTGTTTTGTTGAAGGCACCTGATACCAAGTTTCACATCCGCATACAAAAAAAACCGTTGAGGGTTTAGTTAAATGATACTTTCCTTCGTCAGGCAGACATATCGTTCATACGTCCAAATTCTCTACATATGTACAGTAAGCTCCGTTGCAATTCTCTTCTGTCCTCCTCACTTTCGACGGTTTCATCTTGAGCCAGTTTCACCATTACAATTCTACGTTGCCTGAAATCATTGGATTCGTCCAATTCCACGTAGTTTACACTCATGGAGTTTTTATCCGTCAATAGCTGAAGGCTGCAAGTCAACTCCTTCATTGTATTTGAAAGGGTAATTAGATCAAACTTGAGTTATTCCCACACCACTGACGATGTTCCCTCATGAACTGATCTGCGTGCACTGTCCGAACACTTATTTAAACTGCACCCGAGTCATTTGTGATTCGATCAAGATGACAAGTCATAGGGGGGTCTATCAATGCCAGGTTCAAGTCGGAATTCTCCTAATTGCCGCGCTGTCTCCTAGCAGTCAAAAGGGTTACCAAACCCGCCGATTGACACCGTCTACGCGGTTGCCCACTCCAGCAACTTATGGTCTGTTCATAACCCTGTTTTTCACCAGCTGATCACTTTAGTCACATTTTCGAAAGCTTGTGTGGGGCTTTGAAAGTCTCCATCATTGAAGGGTCGTAACCAAGGAATAGTCATCCTCGACCCTGGTCATGACAACAGTTTTTATGGGGGTTGTTTTTCCATTTAATCCAAAGATATGGCATATGCTTGTGCAGCGCACTAATCATAAACACGTACGCGCAAAATGGCATTTCCAGAACGAAACGCATATAGTTGACAATCAAGTATGTGATAAACAGCAATTCACACTTCTTACACTCCAACATTGCCTGTTTTGTTAGAATAACACGACTGACCAGTCATCAGCAGTCTAACCCGATCATTTAATCCTACAACATTAGGGTTTGTTTTTAATCTCATGTCTGTGTGACCACTAAGCCTAACTTAACTTCTGTCGCTAAGATTGATGGGCTACGTGAATCATCTACACAACTTCAACAACCGGATCTACTCAAGGCGACCACATCCAGTAAGAAACTGCTAGCAGTTTACCCAGTCTTCATCAGATAGCGGAACACAACTTTGTAAACGAGACATATTTGCGTTTTGTTCACATCACGAAACAGTTGCGGGCTATGACTAGCAGAGACGATCATTATTCAGTACCACTACCCAACTTTGTGGATAACGATTTCTTTGAGGTTGAGGTCGCGTTAAAACAGTCTTCACATTTTTGTATTGTTACGGTGTGGAATTTCGTTTGTACTAACTTTCTTCAATACACACCTGTAAATTTTGAAAAAGTTTGATCAAGCATAAACCGTTTGATTTAAGAGTTTTGCACACTTCTTCAAATTAGTAAGCAGAAATGGATGATTTTGGTTTGCGCTAGATAGATGCTGTTGGAACTTTTCTGTTTTCTTGTTTGTATTCAAATCCACCTGCTGCATTTGTTCCGAATGACCCCAAAATTCACTCTGGTAATCTGGGATTAGTTTGTCCAGTACTCTTCATTCAACCGCCCACCCAAGTCTAATCACTAGTAGAAGGCCGGTACCATAACATGTACCGTTACACCAGAGCACCAAGATGAATATGAACTATACAAAGTATCGTGATGACGTAATTTAGCGAACACATTACTACCGACCTGTTTCGTGGTTGACAATGAATCTTTCTGAGCTGTTATAAAGTAAAGCGTTTGTCACCATATTGACTACCAGTCAACATTTAGAGGGCCGTAGACTGTCATGTTATGCAAACCTGTGTGTGCCCTGCGCTTAACGGACTTGGTCTCTTCGTGTTGAAGATGCACATATCCCGTAGATACTCAACTACCGTTGTTTCCGCCAGTTAAACTACTTTATATGGACTGAAAATGTAAGCAGCGTGACAATCCACCGTCGAGTGATAGGAAACCGCGTAAGTTCTCGGCCGACAACTGCAGTTATGAAACTACACAAAATACGTTCTCTGGAGCGAATGCAGCGTATGTCAAAGAAGTGTATAATAAGCCACACTTTGTTCACTGTTATTTCTGACGGGTACAGGAAACGATGGAATGTCCAGGATGCCTTGGTCGTCTTAGGCAGTGAAATTAGGAAGTGTCATCTGCCAAGTTAGGAAGCGCATGTTCATCCACACAGTTGGTTGGGAGCACTCTTGAACAAGATTGTATTTCGCAGATAGTAGGGAGTAGTTTCTTCTTTGTGAAGTTCCACTGGTTTTGCCAGTGTTTTCATATTTAACCACTACTTATTTAGTACTCTACAGGTTCACGGACCATTTTCGAGACTAACCATCGCTTTTACCATAGTATACATGAATACGGCAGAAAAATGAACACACATATATATATGCACACCAAAAACCATCAAAAAGAAGCGCGAAGGTGAGCAGTAGTTTCATGCAGGATGCTGTCACTGATAGCAGACCTCATTACAGATGAGTCGGCAAACACCGAATACCCATTCATTGAATGAATTCGAGGCAAATGCTCTTGAAAAAGCGAACGTTATCGGAGAGTATTGCTGATGTTTGGTTTATATAAATTGAACATCACTCGCAACTGATTGGATCTTTTATATTTACATAACATTTTCAGCCGATCTATTCTTTGAAAAGGAAACAATGTACTCTAGGTTAACTTTTGTTAGAAAGTGTCAATATTACGCAATCTTGCCACGGCCACAAACAAACGCACATCGGCATGAATAAATTATCCTATCTGAACGCTTAACTACACTAGTTTGTGACAATGGTTCAGGTTATCTAACAGTATCAACAGGAGACAATCTATAGCCCAGCGAATAAAACTGCACAACGTCGAAGTCTATGGGTTTAGTTTTTTGTTTGAAAGACGCTGACTCGGAAACCTATTTGAATGTGGCAGCCAACATCGTAAGTGGGTGAAGCTCAGCGTAGCAACCCAATGTTATTGTGTAAGATGGTTGCTCAAAAAATATTTGTTTCATTCTGAACAGCCAATTACCCAAAATGGAATCCAACCACTTAAGTGAGTGCACTAGCGCATACAAGATTTCAGAGTTCAGATAAGTTGTGCTCGTCACAAACTTGTAGAAGTGTCAGGAGTACATGCTTAATCATATGTAAAGCAATGTTCACAAGGAAGAAACGGACAATTGAAAGGATGAAGGTAACTGTTAACAGAATGTCGGGAGAGTAATGGAAATTTCTGTCATATATTAACCGTTTATTAGGTGAAGCGGATAGAATACAAGCGGTCATACTATATTGCACGCCCCAGGAACTGAGTGATGGTTGCTGATCGAATAAATTACGACAGACTATATGGTTGCACTAAACCTAGTTGAGTGGCATTCTTAGTGATAAACTGGTGAGACTGAACGAGATGCTGCTCGCATATGTAGGTTGGTGATATTCTTCTAATATTCAAAGGACAACATTGCTTCGGGTAGCTTTTAGATGTGTGGTAAGGCTACAAAAACTGGCTCCATCAAGAGTAGATTAATACGCCCAGGAATAAAATTAGGTTCATATAATTCCTCATGAATGACTGGCGAGGGCTATTCATTAGGATGCACATATTAACGTATGATATTTTGAATTTGACTTTTTAGACAGAATTCATCAACTTTGATGGAGATTAACAGAACATCCGTACACTTATTTCCAGCCAATAAGCCAGGAAGGCTTGCAAGTGGATTGCGGTTTCCATGACGGGCGTGAAAATTCATTTATCGTTTTTACTACCGTGCACCGAAAAACTCCCAAATTGGAAGTTGCAGTACTCAGTAGACAATAGATCCAAACTACCAGTGCCTTCAATCAAAGGAGATCAGCCTATCGGTGCCACTTCACATTGTGTTTACCAATTTGTATGTAACTGCGGAGAAAGTTACATAGGCAGAACCGAGAGATGCTTGATCTCCAGAATGAAGGAACATTTACCTAAATGGGTACAGAAGTCCGTGTCACCGGAGAATGGTAATGTTTCTGAAACGCATAAACAGCCAGTTTCCTCAGTCGCTAGACACGTCTTGACCACCGGTCATGCTACCGATCCATCTTGTGAATTCAAAATCCTGTTGCGACATTCCAACCCGAGATTCTTACGGTTCGCTGAAGCAGTTGCAATAAATCGACTCAAACCAGCTCTCTGTGTTTAGAAACAACTGTTCGTGAACCTGACCCTTCCCTGGACTTAATGTCTTATCCTCACTCGCTTATTGATTTTCCACCCCTCAAATCGATTGTTTTAAAAAAGCCCACCCATGTTATTGTAAGTTTGGTACTGATGAGTCAATACGAAATGCTTGCATCTACCAGTTTTCATGTTCTATCTGCTTTGTTCAAACTGCTCGAGGGAACCAATTGTTTCACAGATCCAAATATGACAGCAAATAGTGAGAGGGGGGGTTACGTGGCTGTGTACATCTTTTTCGAAAGGCCATCTTGCTTTGACAATGGAAAGTGAAAACAACCCAAATCACCAATGAATCACTGACAAGCGTATGCTTTATTTAAACTATTGATTTCTTTACAAATCGTTTCAATAGTAACTCATTCAAACGTGCCTTTTCATCGCTGAAATTCATTGATCTCCATTCACCTGTCTACAACGCACGTGTAAACCCAAAAAGGTAAGTATAAGCGGAAAACCTACCAACACACTCGACTGGAGCAAATAAGAATCACCTGATAGTGCTCAAAAACAATAACCTCTCTCTAAATAGTTGTGTGACAATCTATGCAAACCCCTTGGTGAGGAGACTTTGTTCAGTCTCCATTTGAGTACCGAATTATTCAACGAGTACTGTATAGTGGTCGACAGTACACCTTTGTCAAAGGAATGGCATAATTTGCTTTGTAACCCTGTCAACCACTATTCCTGATAACCAGATCAGTGGAACAAACTGTCTGCGCAGGTAGATGAATACAATCCTAAGAATCCTTCTAAATCACTACTGAACGTTATTTACTTACAGCTTGGTTCGACCTGCTATGTTGTTAATTTTAGGATAATTCCTGATTGACGTGACACCCTGTTTCCTAACATTGCTTTATAGATTGTGGAAAGTTTAATGATTGTATGTAAATATTCAACCGCATTATGGTTAACTGCATCCTGAACACTAAACATTTTATTCCCTCAAACTAGAAATTCGTTTGCTGTCGTTTTGTCTTCAGAACCGTGCACAATATGACTCTGAGGTTGAGGCGCACCATCGCATTTCGTAGTGTCTGGTTCTACAGTGCTATAATTGTTGTCACAGACATGATGAGGAAAAAGGTGAACGGATTAAATCCGGGTGGATTGGACTTCCGAACTTAAACCACTGCACTGGCTGCTAAATCCTTCAATGTACAGAAGAGTATCTCTTTTGAATGAGAACTTCAGCGCCTGACTAAAAGACAGCCGGTTTTAATCAAAATCTCGATATTTCCACCTGATGACCCTAATGAAGAACAAATCTTGTCATGATGGAGTACCAGTTTAAACAAGGTGGGGGAGTGGGGGCTATCGTAAATGTAATTTGTGCATTCCTTATAACGAGTTTTTCTCTGATCTGACTCACAGACACCTTATCAACATGCTAGGTAAAGCTTTCGACATAATTTCGTTTCCATCGAATTTTTTGGTATGGGATTCTCAATTTATCATATTGAGTGTTATCCTGTAAAATGAAGACGAACGTTTAAAGATAGTGAGGTCAAACAAGAAAAATCAGTCAGTCGCTAATCTTCTTTATCGTCAGTTATTCCGTGGATGATACAAAGTCCACGACAGATTTATTGACCGCCTACTCCGGTTTCTAATAGTTCCACAAAATGGTTATATGTCCACCTTTTTTGCTTTACTCTACCACTGTCTATCGACCTCCCATGGGATACCGCAGAACACGACTTCCAGGATGGTCAGTTAGATTGACACGAATTAGTGTGATGATATCACCTGGTTTAGTGGGAAAAAAGTCAGTTAGCTGAACCAGCGGAAAACTCAGCCTTAACTACAAGCATGTCATGAGCCATAGTTAGGTTCGACTTCCAAAATCCGTTTGGTTTTTATCAAGCCGATGAGGAAACCCACTAATTGTTGATCCGCAGCACTTACGTAACGATGACTACACACAAGAGTATTCTGCCAACAAGTACTTTTGAAAAGAATTTCAATAATTTTCGAATTAGGACCTTCAACGAGGGGCAACGTGATAGTAACAGACCAGTGCTGTAATTTGGTCAATTATTCGAATTTAATTTGTTGGCTCTCTGGTTGGCGTGCTTCTTCCGTTCATGATATGCGTGTAATCTTAACAACAGGCTGGTTGCAATCAGTTAAGAAAACTGATCTCGACAAACATGCCAGGTTTAATTACTTCATTCTTCATTTGACTTACCAACTGTGTAGTTTCTTGGTGGTGGACAACCGACTTCATCGCTACCTCCGTCGAAGCATCCATCCGCTTGGTCACACCTCATTTGTCCGTACACACAAACGGCTGTCTGGTTGCCGCACCAGAATCCTGATCCGGCTTCACAGCGCAGAATTTCTTTCGGGAAACATAATTACAAGCAGAACTGTTTGTAACGGGGAGACAGATGTCATGCAACCTAAGCGTTTTTATTAAAATGGGTGTGTTTGCTAATCTGCACTTAAGTGGAATCATTCGTCAATGGATCGGAGCTGATGAATGAGAATCGAAATCAAATTTGAAACTACCTGTATATTCCAAATTTCACGGCAAAATAGCAGGGTCGATAAAAAGTTGTTTTCGACAATACATCACCACACAGCTAAGTGAATGCAACGATTTTAAAGTATTATAAGAGAACGAAAAGAGATTCAGCAAATTGGGATCATTTAATTCCTTACAAAGTTTTAACTGTCCGCTCGTTAACTAGTCAAAAAGTGAGTCACCAGTAAACCAAGGAAGGTATGTGGACTTCTCGAAAGAGACTTTGATTAATGCTCAACTTATTACCACCAGGGTCAGAGCTTTGTTGCCCGCACTACAGAAAGAGACCACGCAAACCCAAGACCAGTTTTCTCCCTCTCAACTATTGAAGTGAAACAATCTACAGTCTTAGTTAACTGCTGCCGCCAAAGTCAACAGGTTCAGTTTGTCAGACAATTTCTTACGACACCCCCGAACGAGTGTGTGTGCAGAGTTGACATGTAATGAAAAGATCACATCTTAAATTGTCTAACGTCCCCTCAGATCAGAATAACTCATGCAAATCTAAACGTTAACAGGACAAAACCAGTCGGACTGAACACAGTTGTCGACTGTCTCGAACGGTTTCTGCGAACAGTGATGATAACCGATACACAGTTCGAACTACTACAGCCGACTAGCTCTATCATCCTTCGCGTATACATACCAAACAAGATCCACAAACAAATCTGATGTTTGCATCTCATTTTCTAAGTGTGCAATTTATCGTATCACAGTAAAGTGTGGTGCATACCAGAACAAACTGAACCTATGCACCAGCATTAATGAAGGTATTTTAGTGAGCAGTCAGTACGTGTGTTTGTTATACATCCGTTGGATGTTTACAAACGTCTCACGGAACCTATCACTCCGTCTAAAGTTGAGTTCATCCTACTCACATCCACGCTAAAAGAACTAATTACAGGATGTACTCTCGAAGTCGTCAGACTGGTGGACACCAAAAGTGGTCCCCAGTGGGCCCATCAGTAGTAGAATCTTTCACACATTTTTTGTTAGCGGTAGGCTGACGAAGTTTCCTATTGAAACCTTAAAACAATTTGCCTGTTTTTATTCAGTCGTATCATAGGATGTACTCATTCACTATATTTACTAGTGAAACAGATACAGAAAAAGTGTCACATCGCCTAAGTGCAACCAAAGAAAGCACTCTGGTGGACGTTCAAAACACGCTGTAGAGCAGCACATAAATGTTAATAGTTGCGTGACACTAAACCAGAAAGTACAACAGTACAATACAAAATAGATTAGCACCAGGCTAAACTTAATGCATTTGCTAACCTATCGAGAGTAAATGGCCATCTGGATCGCTTCAAAACCCGTAACGTGATCATGATCAAACAGGCTACCGCTACGAAAAAGCTGTAGTTCTCCGCCTACAAATCAGGAACAGAATAGTAGAAGAGGCACCCAACCGCTTCTGTTGCTGTTACTACACTTGAAAGACAAACTTCCGGACGTTGATTAATAAATGGCTGTGCGTTCATTCTTCCACTGCTCTGTGAAAGAACACGTGAGCTCTACAACGGTTATAACGAATAGTCCCCACATGAGTGAGGATTGCTCTGGAAAATACGTCAACAACACACTTAGTCCACGTGTGGTAGTTATTGCTCGCCTAACTGACTCCACATGAACTCTCTGGTAACGGTTGCAAAATTCCAGTCAGTTAAAAATCACTGACCAAACAATGGATGCTGGTTACCACTGAAGTATTTGTTATTAGATTATGCATCATTCACATAAACAGTTCGCGTGAACCCTGTAGTTTCCAGAGCTAACAGACACATTGTCAGCTTGCATGCTAACCAGTGAAGTAACCCTATGTGTAACCGTAAGTGGATCCTTAATGACAGTGAGGAAACGCTTTCAGTGGTCAACCCATAAATGCTCGGCATTCTAAAGCATTTCACATCAGATTATGATGTCATACTGGTTCACTTTCCGTAGCTCAATTCTTTGAAACGATGTAATCATACAGATCTGATGATGAGTTTTTATAAACTGTTGTTTAACATTGTGCTCCTCTAATTGTTCAATACGTACACTGTATACGTGCCTTATCAGCCAGAGCCAATTTGGTAAACTGTTTTAGAGACACCGTGCACAGGAGTGTAAACAAGGAAAGAAGAAAAAACAGAATCCAATAGGGTTTCGTTTGTGTTTTAATTACAGGATATTGGCGGTAAAGTCAATTCAGTCAACTGTGATAGTTCACGCTAAACTTCGAAGAATACCAGTTAAAGCTATTTGGCAAACACACAAATTACTGTACACATATACGAAAAAGTGAGAGCAGAAGTGATAACTAAGCACCTGAAGTATACAACATTTATTATTAATGACAACTTTGGCGTTTAGACAGATGTTTCAGTTCACTTCACTCATAAAATACCTACACACCAGATTCGTTCCTGTTACAAATCGTCGGTGCTGCCGCGGTCGGGATTGGAACTCCGGTTCACACTGTCCCTCCAACCGAAGCTGTTAGCAAAGGCGGACCCCAGTTTATTTGAAAAACGACCAAAAAGTTTCATCCAAACAGAAAAGCAATGGAAAAATTATTGGTAATGTTCAGCTTGTCAACATCAACATCCTTGGTTGTTTTTTTTTTAAAAGAGAACTGACCAACAGTTTAAAAAGTCAGAATTCTGTCAATTTTTACAGAATTTATAGAAACCAGTGAAAAACTGGTTTAGTGGGGGAATAAACACCCTTCTCTCTTACTTAAACGCACAAAGGAATTTTAGAAACTCTTATAGGATGACGACTTAGACAAACTGACTCGAAGTTACTGGCCAGTCACCCTCACTATGATATATTTAAGAGCTGTAGTTTAAGTCGACCCAACAATATGGTTTATACAGAAACCAAGTATATTTTTTCTGTTCACTTGAGCAGGTCTTCAGCAAACGAGAAAAAGTAACCCAGTGAACAAGAGCTACATACTAATAATAGTTAGTTGGAAAGCGATTATGATCAGTGCCAGTTACACATACCTACTAATTCACACTTGTAACTGATTCAGAACCAGTAGGATCAAGCTTGTGTGAATATCAAGCAGAGGAACAGAAGTGAGATCAGTTGGGCACAAATACTTGTACTTGTACACAAATCCACTTAAGAGGGCAACGCAGCAGTTTTAGAGACAGTCGAAATGAGAGACTGAGTTGTGTCAGAAAGAACATTATGTGTGAATTTTTTTTTCATTTTTTAGAGTGCTGAAAAACAGTCAAATCGATGAACCGTTTACAAGAAATTCTGCCATAATGTGGTGGATGGTATAAGGACCTAGCAATAAACGCACGGCTTCTTCACAATAAAGTGGAGAGTGGAATGCGAGCGCGTATCTTGTCAGCAATGTTAAAGGCCGACGGCATGACACCGCCTAGTTATTTATGCTACAGAAAGAGTTTTCCTTGTTGGGCCTTACTTGGAGTTAATGACACCATTCTGATGAAACTGACAGTGACAGTTTTGCCTAGACAGAAAATGTACTAAATAAGGCAATTCTGTCAGGTTCCCATCATTATTGCGCAACTGACGAACCCGAAGCTACTTCACACTTTTGAATGGTAACAAACATTTTTCGATTATACCAGATGGTACGCTCGCGGTTACGGCCAACCATTGGACTATCGGAGTGATCCATACGCATGCCTCGACAGAACATTTCTGCTCGCTAGACAATGTTAACCCAAAAAGCTTACTGAAGGATCAATGAGATACGAAAAGTTGGTTACCAGATAAACATGTGACAGCATATCAATAACTGTTTGGAACTTGTTTAAATTAAATTCATCTTGCTGATTTTTAAGACATCTCGAAAATGGCTGCAAAGTATTTTTATTGCCCCAGAAGGCACACCAGACCAGATGAACCAAACAGATGGAACTTTTGAAGTATCCGTAACAGACGAGATATACAATTTAGAATTTGCCGTCTTAATCTGGAGGCAGCATGTCATACATCAGTTTTCTTCAATCGCACGCCACCAATGGCAAGAAACCCCAAAGTGATTCAAATAGGAATATGCCATCGACAGAAAAATACGGCTACATTTCCACAGAAGTGGGTGAGCTAGGCTAAAAATATTGCCCAGCTGTCACTAGGATTCACACCAGACGTAATCAGTCTTAAGGCAATTGGTCAACATTGATGAACAAAATTTTAACGTTCAAACACTTAGGTATCTGGCGAACTCTTGAAGGTTGAGACCTTACTAAGAGCTGAATAGTTTAAAAACCGGAACCACAGAAACTGAAGTAGGATAACCATAAATTGAAATACTAAATGTTCAATGCGTGGAATAAGTGTATGGAGATTTCTTTTGCATCTAATGAGCAAGCACCAATCGCCTGACTTTTATCGCGTCACACAAACGTTAAAAAGATACATCCACCCTGAACGCGGCCGATAACGATGTGATTTGTTTATTTTATACTTTTCAGTGGTCGAACACTGTGTGCTCGTTACCAACCCAGTTGCCCGTGTAGATATGATTCATCTCTAATGGAAAGTTTGGTTATCATTTAAGATCACAAATGCCAGGAATTCATAGTGCTCACTCACACAAACCGACATCCATTGCTTACCCTGTTTTTGTTTAGAATCAAAGAAATTCTGGAAGAGTACGGAACAAACACCTATTGACTTACACTTCATCACCCTTATCACTCACATCACACGGGTCACATGAGCAAAGCTTGTGACAGCAGTGATTAGCATGGTTGTTACAACGGTTCAGACCTAGTATATACCATATCTATCTGACCAACTTAAAAAGCGGATGGCACCGGTGTTGAAATGCCATATTTGAGGGTTGAGCAGCTTGGCATTTCAAGTACCTTTTCAGTGACACTTGAATTCACTAGGTGCACCAGAAAATCATTGTACTAAAGAGCTATCAAATAGACTTCTGTGAATTAAATTCAATAGATGCTATGAGCAACTTCTGAGGGAAACAATTAGAAAGAGCGAATTATCTTTTGTATGATGACCTCGTTTGTAGCTGGATCTCAAGTTGTGCAAGATTGATACAGTTAACGTTTAACAGAGACACAGCAACAGTGGTGTAAAGTTCAGATAAAACACAAACGGCCTTGCTGAGCGATGTTTGGGATAGTCAACGAGTACTCCCCTTGGAGTCCGACAGTACACAACTGCAATTTTTTTCGTTCCACTTACAACCCCCATCACAACTCTTTGACCTCTGAACGGAGGTTGCCCTACCTACTTCCTGTCAATCTAACTTATCTGTGAATATCAGTGCACTGACTTGGCGTGTTCATTGCGTCTACACTGTGCGGCCTAATTAATCTGACCTTTCGTTACACGCCCAAATCCTTCACCAAATGGTTGCTGTCATCTCACTTTAAGTGTCAGCAACATTGTTAATCTAACCGTAGAGGAACGAACAAAATGACCGTTCACAAGTTACCTTGTGCACATTGCTAGTGCGTTTTAAAGCCGAATAAGGTTATCTCTAATAAAAGCCTTTGTATCCAATCGGTTGCAGTGTGTACAAAGTGTATGCAACTCGCTTAGTTAACCCATCTTCCAGCAAGTAATCTTAAGCTGATGGACAAAATTCTTCACACTTAGGTCATCACTGCATTCAGGAACTTCCGAAGAAAAAGTGGCTCGTGTGAGCTTCATCCAAATGAAATAAAAACCATGTCCACATAACCAGTAGAAACAATCACTGGGAATTAGAAGGGGGCCTAGTTATTTAAATTATTTCTTTAGTGTCCTTTTTGAAAGTATTTTGAACCTTTTATTTGACCACATGTTTAAATCTGCATGTTAGTTGGCACGTGCCTGATTTCTGTAAATTGGCCAGTTTCTCGTAATTTATCCATCTAATCTCAAACCAAGTCCAGATACCTAGGAGATGTCAATTGTCAGACGGGGTCGATTGTGTACATGACAGGTTGGTTGCCGCTGTCTACGCGAAAGACACGTCGGCCCACAATTCATATATTTTTCTTTCTCTGCTTTCCCGCAGCCTGACGGCGGCAAACCATATCGAATCCTCGACTAGAGAATAGCCTTACGATAAATTGTGAACATACAGGGAGCAAATATTCAGTGTCGTACAACAGTTCCAACAATTAACAACTGTTTACTAAACAGAGCCTATCAGCGAACTTCAAAGATGATACATGGCGAGTTAAATAATATGTAAGATAGAGAAGCAGGCAAATTACTGTGCTTTTATTCACAGGTTATAGTTTATGCCTTGAATGAACGAAATTGTTTTTAGACAGAGAAAATAAAGGCGGGTTATGTCGGGAAATTCACTCCCAGCAATCTTGTCCTGAATAATTAGGTGACCGAGAGTATTTAAACTCTGCTGAAAATCATGAGAACGACTAAGCAGCGAACAAGACTTGTTCTCTGTGTTTGATCATCAGGCTAATTAAAACACAATAAATATGAAAAAAGTGACTAGTGTGAGTCAGAAAAACGGTCAATATAGGTTAAGGACTACGTTTTTTGTTATCAGTTACGTAATCACTGTTCCAAATCATGGGCTTGATTGATTGTGGGACAGGGGAGGCTGAGTGTCCACACGAACTTTTTCTGAGCACAGTGGTCAGGTTTGCGCAATCGGATGCTAATGGCTTCGGCAACGGTCAACATTTGGAATCTCACCAATTTTGATAGATTCCTTGGCACTCGGTAGACAATCCGAAATCATCATCATAATCATAGACAGCAATACATCAGTGGTTCACATCAATGCTTAACTGCCACACAACCATGAAGAAAAAGCAAACCCTATATATATATATATATCCGAAAATCATCTTTCTTGTTGACAGAATGACTGGAGTTGGTCAAATGAGCAACAATCGCGCTTGAAACCGTATTAATCAAACCACTGTTCAACCACGCAGGATGGTGTTCACGCACTCTGTCCGACAATCGCCAATATATGATGCTCGACACGAGCAAACAAATGAGTACACGCAATAATTGGTTGTAAAACATGGAAGTTTGTCTTTGAGTTGTAACGTGGTAACGGGTGTTGAACGGAAACTGACAAACAATTGAGCGGCAAGGTAGGTTGTTTCGATTGTCTTCATTGGCTTTTTGGAGATAATTTCGGGCATGGGATCTCCTTTGAAAGAAAGACTAATGAACGCAAGTTTCGGACAGAGTGCGTGAACACCATCCTGCGTGGTTGAACAGTGGTTTGATTAATACGGTTTCAAGCGCGATTGTTGCTCATTTGACCAACTCCAGTCATTCTGTCAACAAGAAAGATGATTTTCGGATATATATATATATAGGGTTTGCTTTTTCTTCATGGTTGTGTGGCAGTTAAGCATTGATGTGAACCACTGATGTATTGCTGTCTATGATTATGATGATGATTTCGGATTGTCTACCGAGTGCCAAGGAATCTATCAAAATTGGTGAGATTCCAAATGTTGACCGTTGCCGAAGCCATTAGCATCCGATTGCGCAAACCTGACCACTGTGCTCAGAAAAAGTTCGTGTGGACACTCAGCCTCCCCTGTCCCACAATCAATCAAGCCCATGATTTGGAACAGTGATTACGTAACTGATAACAAAAAACGTAGTCCTTAACCTATATTGACCGTTTTTCTGACTCACACTAGTCACTTTTTTCATATTTATGATGTTTTTATTAGCCTGATGATCAAACATAGAGAACAAGTCTTGTTTGCTGCTCTGTCGTTTTCATGACTTCAATGAGTATTTTCGACCGAATTAAACACTCTGCTGAAAATGTCCGACAAATACTGCCAAAAGTGTGATTCATATCCAAAAGACGGTGGATAACACTAAATCATCCTGGGACTATGTGTACGATACTGGGTCAGTATTTGAAAGGTTAAAATTTCGGTAGGGCATTTTAGCGGGTAGCAAGGAGGAAACAGGTAAATTTTTGCTGTTCAACACTGCCTTGAAATTTTCTGGAGGACTTAGCAATAGATTTAGGATCAAAACAAAGCGGGTTACACTTACCAGGAAAACTGGGAGCTCTTCAGATGAGAAAACAAAGTGGTACTGTGTTTGAAAATATTAAGAGCGACAGACTGAACAGCATTACAGTCTGACAAGATAAACCATTGAACGCTCGATTCTTTTTCGTACACTGGTCTATTGTGTGCATTTGTTTCTATTTGTACTGCAAACAAGGTGCATTCTTCGGTTCAACTTTTACCTTCTCGAGAAAATTTCCGATTCATTCACTTTCTGTAAACCCTGCACGTTTGTGTTGACCGCTTGCTAGTCCCGGCGAGGTCACCTGGTTTACACAGGTAATTTCGAAATACACAACTGGTGGCTTCGTCTTTGTTCAGACTTGCGACTAGACCGTGTTTAGAACACTCCATGCTGCTGTTACGTTTTGATACTTCATTCTTTCAACGGACCTGTTAAGTCAGTCTGTCTTACCAACAGAGTAGAGTAAGTCAAAATATTTTTTTACTTAGGGCCGCATAGAATAACTCGTCTTTTACATCGTAAACATTCTGTTTGCCAACGATTTGCTGACCAGATTACTATCAGCGATCATGTCGTCAATGCCTCGGTCAGTTTAGATCGCCTGGGAGACAAACTGTTTCATTCATATGGCTATATTTGGAACCCCCGAGAACAAACAGTTGCGTTCTTTAGGACGACGTCAATCATTCAACAAGATTCCTACGGTCAAATCAAGTTGGCACATGCACACGCAGCCACAGTGTATACAGCTTGTTTGAACGGGGGGATACTTGACCTTCAAAGAGCTTTTGTTAGTTCTTTTAGAATGACTAAGGAGTCGCATGGAGGGGTGAATCAGCTGGATGGAAAAACCCTTTATGCCAAGTCAAGTGTTCGTCATCCTTCTTACTGATGATAAGAAGCGAAGGTTCTTAAGTGGTTTTGACGCATCAGTCGCGTAATGAAGCCAAACAGACAGTTTGAAAAGTCCACTTGTGGGTTTGAATTCCGACATAGGTTGTTTAATGGACCACATTAAAGTTCGTCCACGAATCGGGACAAGTTGGTTTACTAAACGAATGTGTTATTAGTATACCAGGACGAGATGGCGCGAATAATATTCTAGATAAACAAACGCCTTGGGCAATTAAACTATAAGTCTTATCGACAGTTCGTTTTAGCTGAAGGTTGGATTGAAACATGTTTTCTACTAGATAGCACAGTATTATCCATTCCAACAAACAGTTTGGCCTTCTCCGTAATCGATTGTCAAAGCTTCCAATTAAGAGCAACGTTTTCCGTTTTGTTTCACCTCCTCCGATCAACTAGTCCTTCAATCTTTCACACATATTCCTGTAAGCTTCTGTCATTTTCGAGCGTGTTTTAGTACTGCGAGTATTCCACAAAGATCGCCTTTTCGGAAAAGTCAATGTGTTCATCGAAATCGTTTGTTCTACCTTGTGTTCAATTCTCTGCTTTGACAAACGCTTCGTACCCATCTCATTAAATGTAAAAACAGTATTTTATAGGCACTTTGGTTTCAGATATTTACCAGTTTTTATCCGATAAGTGACTTACAACTAATCCATTAGGACTGTGTTTTGGTAGCCTATACACTGAGAAACCATTGGCTCTCACATTATCATGTTTGATCCATCATTGTTGTATGCCTTTCCGTATGCAACTCATACAATTCCCTGTTCTCTATCATAGGAATCCGTGAGAGTTGCATCCCTATGCTTTATGATGGAAAAAGTGTTGATCGACAAAGGCAACTGGTTGTTGAACCATCCAAAATCAACATCATAATTTGGGAATTGATGACCAAATCCTTGAAGGACATCCGTAGGTAATGTTGTTGCTCTCACTGGGTCTTGACAATAAATAAAGTGAATTGGGACGACTGTGTGTATACGATGATCTAGATTGATTACTGACGAATAGACAGAGTCGAATTTGGTGAACTCCACATTCTGATGTATAAAATCGCCATCATTCCAACCAGAACAAAGTAGTGAATGGAAACCACATTGTTTGTCAATGGACAGTCGCAGTACGATACACTTGGTTGATAACCTAGGCACAGATAACGTCGTTTAGGACATTACGGTTGTCCGATTTAATCGGCCAAGCGGTGTTCCTAACAGTGGGCAGAACAAGAAACAATCATCATGTTGAATGGACTCCGTTGTAGATTGACATCAGTAGGTCTGCGCTATTGCGTTGGCACTGAGAGTTTGTGGCCTGAGCTGTTTGTTACCATTCCTGGATCTTTAAGTTTCTTGTAAATTGAACTTTAGGTTCACATTGTGTCCTGTGCCGATTACATAACTATAACATATATAACTATAACATGTATATAAATAACAAAATATGTGTTGTCACTATCCTACTTCGCCGTGTAGTAGTGTTCTTATTTTGGTGCATAACACATTTTGATAAGCTGAATGATACATAGCTAATGGTATCCCATTCAAACTAGCAATAGCAACTGTTCGAAACGTTTGAACCTCACCATTTCGGAGTCCCACTGAAGAGTATTCACCATTTTCCCTCACTTTCTGTTAATGTTGCCAATAAATGTAGAATGTGATGTCAATCACTAGCTTAAGGGCGTCGGCTTGTTGCATGGATTGCTCCATCTGTTGTGCGAATAGATAACTTACTGATGGAACAGAATTCTCCAATTTCTTCTCCTTGTCCTTTGAATTAACGATACACGTACTGCATGTTAATTTGTGCATGTGTCTGTCCTGTACACAAGTAAATCCACTCACTAACTTCTACGCGGATGAGTATCAAAAGTAGACATTCAGGCTACTAAGGCCATGGTTTGTCCCTTTGTCCTCATACACGAGTGTGTTTGTTCAGTTAGCATCCTCTGCACGATTGGCATGAATATAATTTAGCTAGAATAGCCATATGGAACCCAAGTGATTAATGAGTGACAGCATGTCCTAAGGGATATGAAAAGAATATAAAACTATGTGTAGGTCATAGCAAGGTATATCAACATTTTGGTGACTCAGAAGCAGCGTCTGTTTGCTAGCTGGTCACACTGGAAAAGCCCAACAGGAAGAAACTAGCCAGTGGTTGCCAAATAACGAAAAGCATGATGAAAAGGGACAGAGAAGTCAATGAGCATAGAATTTGGTTCCAAAATACACTTTTCAACTTCCTCACAAGACAGGAAAAAGTGTGCCTGCCATGTGAGGAGCCCATCCTAACGCCACGGATGTGATGCATATTTGAATCTGAGGACATCTAAACGTTTGCTCTAAACCATGCACATCCGTGAAACTCTGCTAAAGTCCGTCAGATATACTTTGCTGTTTGTGCACTCGTAATTAGAAGGATTCAACTGGAATCGTGTTACAAAACGAAACATCCGTAAGCACACTTAAATGCGAACAAACACAGTTACAAGATCAACTAAGAAAAAAGAATGTCTTCCGGGATGGTTAACTTATTTCAAGTCTTCGTCGACAATTTTAATACAGCACATCAAAAACGATCTATTTTCTGTGTCTTCTTCAGGTCCTTACATAACAGAAAGACGAAACGCTTCTAACGTCGATTTACTATTACCAACTTGGTGAAAAGAAGTGAAAGGGGATTCTGAAAAAACCACACGATCCTTTCGACATACAGTGCGCCGAGAAATCTAGCCAAATATACTACCTCCTCACAAATGAATTTAGGTGGATTTGGCTAGGATTATTCTACTTTTGTCGTCAAGTACCCCTTACATTTGTCGTAAAACCGAACGTCTTGACATCTGTATGCCCCTACTAAAGTTATTATTAGCTTGCGAACACATAATTTTACCTTAATCGAAAGATTTGTCGGCTAACAACTGACACTGGGGTGGGCGCGCTACTGAATCTCTAAATTTTCCATGTATTCATGGTACTCTTAGAACAAACAAAATTCGCAGGATTGGTGGAACGGTGCGCTACAGACTAGCAAGACTTAGACAGTACACCACGAATCTCAAATGGTAGTATACGTACCAACTCCTTATCAAACATAGTTCAAAACAATCTGATATAGGATGGAAATAAAGCATATTGGAGGGATAGATTTTTTTGATGTAGCCGTAATAAGATGTTTAAGAGAGTTACTCCAGCGAGTCGTGCGTCGAGAGCGAATCTTCAACGGGCACCAAACACTTTCACAAATTCGTACTAATAAATCGGTAACGGGACTTGACCAGATGTACCGTCAAGGAAACCTACCAAATCTGTATTAATGATATATTATGTTCGCGGTTCAAGCTCTTATGATAAAATTCTATGAAAATAGGTATCCACTTACATTTTTCGTTCGGAAAATTCGAACACCGAAACCGCGAACACGTGATCTTCGTATCAAATGGAAAACAGCTGACCGTAACTTTGCATACAATGTTGAGTCCTTAAGTGTACTGTTGACCAGAAGAATCGATATGGCATTAAGAACGATCCACTGGAATGACGTCAGAAAATTCACCAGGCCAAAGTCGATATTAAGACTTGTAATTTAGTCACATTCTGTGATTAATTGAGGTGTTTGGTAATTCGAAGATACCAGAAGCTGATAGAGGTGGATATACGAACATCACCGAGCTAGATTCCAGGATGGAAAGTAATGTAAGATTTCCAGCACAATTTTCCGCCAACTGGTTGTCTGTGGTTACGAAACCAGTTTAATGTCACTCCGTATTAATCTAGAATGCCACACGTGTTTAATTCAAGCGTTTAAAATACAATATCTTGGTGGTTACATACGCCAAATGAGCTCTGTTGAGAGGCCCAATTGTTTGTGCTCAGTTAGTTTTGGGTACATGCATCAAAGTTGTACCATCACAATACCTCCCTCCCTAGTCCCAAAATGAATCGAACCTCACACTGTATCAAAACTCAACAACCTCTCTCCTGATTAATGTTTTCATATGTATTGTTTTATACTTTGTCTGAAGTTGGCACAAAGAAAAGTAGCTTGTTCATTATATGTTCATTTCTGCCGAACCTGTCAAAAGTGTATGCTACAGAAATTATATATCGCATTTGCACCAGCATCGTAGGTTAACCAGTCGAATATATGTAGTCTCTAACTGACTAGCAAGATTTCTTAGTAAAGGACGTGTGTACTAGAAGATTACTTTCCTAAAACAACACTAATTTCACATCTCAATCATCACTCAGATTAACTCAACACCTCACAGCATTCATTCGAACTCATCTTTCACTAGCCTTATAGTGCTGGTATATTTTGTCTGTTTGAAAGTCACGCCAATAACCTCCTTTTAAATCACACAGTCTCAATCGGGTGTCAGTTTGCTTCTCATCCCTGCACAATTACAACGATGCATTTTACAAAAATAAGGGCTTCCACACAAAAGCAAATTGATTTAATGGTTTCACGATCCACTTGAGTATTCAGCCTTGAATATTCGCATCTGTAAACCCCGTAGAACCTTTAATTTATACTCCGATTTCACATTCGATTTCCCATGAGCGCATCGAAGTACTTCGCCCTTATCACGTTTAGATGAAACTGAGTTTAATTGTTATTTCATTATGTATACAGGTAGGAAATGACAGAACACCCCGAGATCTTAGTTTAGTTGGTCATCATTTATCTGCTTAAATGTATCACTTTAAATGCTAACCCCTTGTCTCAGCCGAGTAGTCTAAACGTTTTCTATCGTGCCACAGAAAAAACAGACATGGACCGCTTTCACCGACTGTTTTCGTTAGCCACTTGTATGCGTTATCTGGTCTGTGGCGTCTGTCCAGTTAGTGGGCTCCCCTTTACCAGAGTGTGTATCGTCCCCAGCTGAGATGTATTCATGTCACACAAGTAAATTTTTAACGCACGTTTGGTTCATATATGGTGTTCAGATGATTATGCGAAATAAACCAATGCAGGTACATGACCTCATGAACTTGCCAGCAATTCATTGTAAACGGATGAACGTCAGGTAACCGCTCATTATTAAAAATACCTTTCATTAGTTGTACATGAAAACTGAGTCCGAGGCAAAGTACGTACAAAATTTACCAGTACGACACTGTTCGGCTTTACGGTTTTGTTGGAATGTACGTACCGATAACCGCCAAAGCCGTAAACTGATTCAAAAAGCTTCATTAGTTTGTAGTAATATCGTAAGGGTAATAAATGTCGAAATATTCCAGAGAACTACGATTGCCTGCGCTCTGGGGATTGTTCGAAAGTCTACATCAAATGAATGAGAGGTAACCGGTGCAAATGACAACAATTGTCTATAAACGGCTCAAATATCTATTTGCTTTTCTCATCTGATGACTCAAAATGACATTAACAACATGATTTGCAACAAAGTGTGCACAACAATAAAGTTGATTTAGTGGTTTCGTAACCGGGGCGAACTGTGGTGGGTTGAGGAGTTGGAACGGTCCCAATAATTATTTAGATCAACTTCTATCTGATACGAGACAACTTCGACCATTTGTTCCGTCTCTGAACCGAAAGTTGTCAGTTCGAATTCTTAGTTTACACCATCTGAGTAGACCTCAACACAACCGGCTGCCATCAACTTCAAGGGAAATAATTTGTGATGGGAAGTGTGCTTATCAGTCCTCTGTGGACTCTAGTCTAGTTGCCTCATCTGGCAAATAGAAGACCTTTTATCTACCAACCAATCTTCGAACTGCAGCACCACCTTTGTGTTTACCAATCTTTTTTCTAACTCGTTAAAAAATACAGGAAAAAACACGTGAAGTGTCCGTGTAGCAAGACATGTCGTCTGGTCTGCAGACACGGTGATGTGTTAGCCTACCGGCAACAGGAAAAAATTGTCTTGGCACATAGAGGTCAAGGTCATGTTCTCAAATGAAAACTACCAAGCTGACTAACTTTCGGCATCAAAAACTGAACTGCGACAGGTAAACAGGAACTTACTGTCTGCGATTCCAAATGTGCCCTCAAACCGCATATATGCGGACATCTGAACATCCAGCTGCGACGCGGAAGCCGAGTCAATAGATCCGCTACTTGTGTGCCATGCAAGCGAGACAATGCGATGTTTGGAATCAAAGATTTGAGGATACGTTTCATGGCATGTCAGGTTGCGCATCTGAGTAGAACAAATGGTATTCGAATCCGGGATAAGATATGAACTTCGATTTGGTTGGTAAAACATAGATGTTCAAAACAAAAGAAACTATGTTTCGAAACACATTCATACATAGGAATGTTTCTGACATAACATAAGCCAAAGGTCTTGAGCTGAGCATCAATCACATCAAACCGCAATGTTTTTCACTCTAAAAACATACCACTGCTGAGTTTCCGTTAACACAGCTCAGAAGTGTTCGCTTTTTCACTATATCAAGGGCTTAATGGGATAAAATTGCTTACTAATCACACGATTAGTACTCCGTCGACATCATACCAGTGAACAGAAGTTGACGACACTCACATTTCTTTAATCATTCCAGCCCAGAACTTCGAAGGCCATTGTGAAATTGTCTTTTGAGGCTTATAGAAAACAAGAAATGCGCTTAAAGAATGGTTTCCGTGAAGAGGTTCATGAATTTCCACCTTATGACTTGCCAGTTGTTGAAGTTTGTGTGGGAGCATATTAAAACTATGTACTATACCCCCATAATGTTGAAACGCCAATCCAGCCTGAATGTTTACTTTGGAAATAGAGTTACGTGGAAAGTCAATAAAGTAAACGATTCGACAAAAACAACCAGTAGAAATTATGGGATCAGATAAGTTTAAGATACTACTGGACAGAACGCAAACAAAAGCCACGCTATCGTTTGCGAAAGTGGCTACCGAAGAGCTCATGTAAGAGCTGTTGACATAACTACGTCAAGAGCTGGCTCTAATTCTTGACCGTAAAGGGTAAGAATGAACAAAGAGTAGGACGTAACTTACATAAGACTCCATATTTAGAATCGAACAATCGAGAGCAAGGTTGCAAATACCTTACAAATTAGTCTTCAGTTCCACCCTTCAGTGACTGTCTTTGTTAACCAATAACGGTGGAACCTAGATTACATTCGCGTTGTTGAACCCGAATAGACATCATTTTCAGCAACAGACTAAGTTTCAGGTTTTCAAACCGAGTGACAAAAGTGGTTAACATTGGTTGGTTTATTGGCAGGTATTTTTATTTCTGTACACTAAGTCATTGTTTGCGTTCACCGAGCCTGACATCGGTCGGTGGAACTGTTGCTCAAGGGCGGTCAGCATGGAAGGTGCATAGATAACGTTCTCGAAACGTGGCCTAGCCGCTTGTCTTTGGGTTTATGGACAGTGAGCGAATGAATGTATCGGATCCCAACGTCATTACTACAAATCGCCTTGTAATGTTTGAACGGAAACGATCTCAGGTGTGCGGTGCGTCATAATATTAGAATTAGAGTGGCTAGAATGTACTCTACTATTCTCAACTGATATTACATGTTAGTGAATGTCACAAAATACTGGTAGTTCCTTCCAAATTCCGCAATCAGCTGTGAACCAAGCTGTGTAATGTGATGACCGTAGGTGGAACATTGCACCATTTATGATTAAATGAAGCAACAGACGAATTACTGATTGGGAACTAGTAACAACAGATAAAGCTGACGAGAAAAACCGAATTGCAGATGACAATCTCAGAGGCAAACCTTTATCTACTAAACGGCACACAGATTAAGCTTGTCACTCCATCGGTCTTCTATTGACGGTTCTAGCATTTTTCAGTCAGGTGACTAAGTTTCTCATTAGATGACGCGTTTGCTCGTTTAACCCAATTATCAGTCTCATTGTAGCTATTTGGCTTACGGCTCACCCTGAACTAAACTGATGTCCATAAGAGGTGGCAGTATCCCGAATTTTCCTACTTTTTGGGTCCGCACCACTCCGTAATCGCTAAATTTCTGGCTTTTGTCAGCTTTCCCACAGAGCGCAACAGATTGTGTTAAATCTTACGAACTCTCGGGTGTCATATGGGTCATAATGTGAGGGGCGATTATTGGACAAACGACCGGTACGTGACACGGGTGGATACTGATTGTTGAGACACCAGTAGCAAAATACGTTATTTATTCACAGTTAATGGAAGGATACTCCATCCGTGCAACTGCTGGCTGCGTAGAAGTGTTTGAGCATGCACTGGAACTATTTATATAGTTATGGCACTGCTTTGGTTCAAATGAAAAAAAAACCGGATGGAAAGGATACAGTCAAAAACACGCTGATCACCCAACCGCTGGCAATGCCCACAGGCTTACCACCCAAACCATTGGAAGAATTTTCAGTATAACTCCAAATACGTACGTAAATAAATGAAACAGTATGCCGTGACCATGGTACGTTTGTAACTAAAAGTTGAAAACTGTAATGTCGCCATCGACTTTTTAACCATCCCTTGTGTGCTTGTGAAAACGCAAGATAGAGAAGCTGCACAGACGTCTACCGAAGGTCGGCCATTCGACTATCAATCAACCGTAAACAGTGATTGAGGTCTGCTTGAAACTTTTCGGACAATTAATGGTTACCGTATATATTGCTCCAAAAAAGAAACTAAATTATGATTAAGAACAATGACTAGATTGATTTTTGTCGTATATGGATCTTTGAGAGCCACCCGATAGACGTATGCAATCGGAATAGGTGCAATCACAAAAGTGGGTCGTTTGGCGTGTTTCGTTTCATTGATTATTCTTTTTTGTTCTTGTAACCTAATTGTTTTGATGTTTCTGTTGACCTATGACTGCCAGTCTAAAGCCGGAAGACCATTAATTATTGCTTAAAACCAGACCTGTCGACATGTTTGTTTGGATATTAGACGATATTTCATGATTTCCAATCATGTTTAGCAAATATCCGGGCTCCTGCTTGATCTCTGTAATTCTGTCGCCAAGAGTCGTAGTATATGGAGGTGTATGGTGGATTCAGAATGTGTTCAAACAGCAACTGAACTCAAGTCTGCCATTTTCTTTCTCTTTTCTTTCTCTGATCTTAACGAGGCTACTGAGCACTATTGTAAAGTACTTCAGAACAGTCGGTAATTCGGTATAATAAAAGTGAATATTGTCCACATAACATTTCATTCTTTACATCAATCTCACGTTGGTCAACTCCTCGATTACTTTACACTAACATTATCACTATGTTTCATTTCTGTCAGTGGATTTTCAGACATAAAAGAACATGAAATACAGGATTTCCATAAAGAAACGGAGAGTTAAAATTGTCTTCAGTTCATAGACGACAAACGGATGACACTGGTTTGTACCTTCTACGCACACGACCACAGTTATCGTTGTTTGACCAGCAGGATGCTATTGATTCTTAACAGCCCTGGGTTGGTATTAGGTTGTAACGTGCCAATTGATTTGATAAGATAACTGTCATGACACGCTGTCAAAAGGTATGCTTCAATTGATGACTTCGGATTTCTTTGCCAAATTTCCATCCTGTCGTTTGGGCATTGAAGTGAATAACGTCCAACAAAGCTCACTCATTCCGTTCACTGGTCGCTGCCTTGCAGTGTGTTTTATATACTCAATTTATTTTTTCGATAGGCAGCTGCTGGTACAAAAACGAAGTTGAAACAGATCGGAAATGGGTCAGATCTGCGAATTGCAAACAGCTTGTGATAAATCAGTAGTTAATTATACTGGCAATATTCCACGTCAGAACCAGATGCTCCTCCAGATTTCACTGAGAAGTCACAATGTGCAAAAGGTGAATCCAGATGTAGCCAGCCGTCGTTCAGAAGCGCAGAGAGAGGGGTAACGTTTAGGTTCAACAAACCGAGTACGGTACAATAGTGGCATTTAATAGCGGAGGAGATATAAGACGAATTGGTTTGTCGGGCCAAATAGATACGTGCCTGCCAGTATGAAATTCCGGCTGCTAGACACTCATTATTCATTAGCCTCAAAAAATGAAAAGCGACCGAATTACAGAAACATTCCAATAAAACTAGTCGAGGGGCTGTCATGTAATCGTGCAGCATGCATGTGATTCAACTTTAACTTGTCACCACCCTCTTGTACACTTGGTGTACCGAACTATCGGATCGTAGTAGATATTGAGAATAGGGCGTCCGATTGTAGATTACAGTCTAACTGTGTTTTGTGAAAAACTTATCATTATGAATCTCAAGTACCACGATATAGCCTAGTATAAAAGTTTAATACATTTGAAAACTTACCTCCAAAACAAAGCACAACGCCTTTCTGGACACAATTACGGTTTCTTTCTCGTCAGCTTAATGTTTGTATAGGATACGCTTTAGACTATTCTAGGTTGTTCGTTAGTAGTGTGCGGATATACAGCCAATTCCTGGCTGATTTACTCGCACAGTATCCCTGCGCACAAAATAGTGTCCACTGTCGGAGAAGTACTATATCACCAGGTCCAACTGCTTGGAAGAATTCGTCCAGATCAATTTTGATGGCATGTATCTGCAAAGCGCTGAAAGTGTTCCAGAGACTTACGGCTATTGGGATGACGATTAGTGATCCTCATTGACATGCTTATCCACTTTCAAGATACATAAGAGATGATACAGATGGTCTTGTCCTCATTATTCCATTGACAATGGACACAAATCGTAGACCACCCCCATGTGGTTCTCAGTTTGCATAGAACTGTTGTTAGCAACTCAAAGCGAGCAATACTACGTTAACTGTTACAGATCCACGAGCTTCATCCAGGCGCAATTTAACTACTAATTAAACAGTTCAACAACAGAAATGGAAACATACGTATCATCAAAGTTGTGTGTTCGTGTATGACTAATAACGGTGCGGTGACCAGAAGACTGATCACCAGCTTAGTATAAGCCCCTTTAATTGAAATATTATCATCAGTTGAAATTGGGCATTCTTAGAACTTTGATGACACTGGTTTGATGTCTCGCACTTGAGCCTATTGTGATATAATTCGTCTAACTTCATTGAGAGGTTAAAATCTCGTATCTTGTCTATAATTACTTATAATTATGCGGACGACCTGTTTAGTTGGTGAGGTCAGTCGTTACCAGTCACATATTTCTCATTTCCTAGAGTGACTTGTTCAGGACATAACAGTCCCTTCTATTCAAGAGAACAATGAAGGGGTCGATTAAGTTTTGCCTTTTCTGGGAAGCCCGTTTTAAGAGGAACAATTCATCCCATTCACTGACAGTACACAAACTGCAATAGAGATTATTTTTCATTGCCTCATGCCTCTGGTTCATCTGTCAGTGCTATGCGCTCCTCACTTAGCATGCCACACAATTCTTATTGAATTTTGCACTTTTTCACACAGATTCGTGACCTCTCGATCTGCTTCTGAACTGAACGATTCAGTTTACGAGCTCTCGACTGAATGAAAAGTTAAAAGGGTTCACACAATGGTAGCTCTCTTACAAACCGGCGAGTCCAGATCATGTGCTAACCAACAAGAAACATTATTAATAACCTACAAAGTAATGTTCTTCTCGGTTGTAGTGACTGTGCAGCCACCGTATTTCAATCAACAAATGACGTACAAATAGTCCCCCCAACTCGAAACTTAGTATATAACTTCTACAACACAATCTGGTTACCCTTGACCGAGGTATATAAAGGTATATATTAGTCGGATGTCTCAGCACATCTTTTACTTGGTGTTTACCGACAGTTCAGTACGGACTTCACTACTTAGGCCATCGACAGCTACGTTTCAATTATACAGTCCAGAAGACTCAGACGCGAAAGTCTACTTCAAATCATTACACGATACTTACTGGCATTAATGAGATCAGCTTGGAGCACAAATCAGTGGGAGAGAATTGAAAATGTGTAGAATGAGTATTGTACAGTCCACAGTCAATCAATAAGTGTGACGGACAACAAACGTCAGTACCAGCTAGATCTGACTAACAAGCTCAGTGTCAATCCAGAAATCTTCTACATCATTGTTGTGCTCGTCAAAAAAAGCAGCCCCACAATTTCTCGCTTGCCTCAAAAAGATAAAGTGACCATCTCGAACGAAAAAACCGCCAGTGGTCTTGGCAACCATTATCTGAATGTGTTCGCTTTCAGTTCCGCAGAGTCAGTAAATAGACTTAATGCCAACATTACTGGGGCCACGATAACAGTTGATTACACGCCACACAATGCATTTCAAAAGCTATAAACGCTTTGCGAAGACAAACTTCCAGGTCTTCATCTCATCTCTCCTCTGGTACTAAGGCGGTGCTCCAAACGTTATCAAGTTAGACATTTCAGTCAATCTCTCCAAGAATACAGACCACCAAAGCCTGGAAAGTGTAAATAATATTACCTATCGTTAAAAGAGATGAGCTCAGTTTGCCCTCCAATTATAGGCCTTAGCATGAGTTGCGTCAAAAGTCATGGACAGCCTGAGTGACGACCAGCTGTGGAAGCCGCTTGTTCCAATTGCACTGTTGCCCGACAGTCAAAAATGTTTTCGACGGAGATTACAGTATGTTACTAACTCACATGCTGCTAGGGAAAGTCGGACAAAAGTGACCAATGATGTGGTTTTCCCAAGATATAAAGTCATCCACCGGATGAACCATCTTCACTTTCTAATCTTTCTTGATCCGCGACTGGCACAAACATTTCCCTCTAATTCGTGGTTCATCGATTACCTCCACTATCACTGCTTTATTGTCCAACCTAGCTGAGCTTTTTCAGCTAAGTATTGTGCACCAGGCGCTCTACCACATGCATTCATACCAATGTCTTCCACTCTTTATTCCGGTTGTGTTCAAACTCCCACAGGTTTCCTACTCCTATTTCTTTTTACACACTAACAACGTCAGGACTTGACCTATGGTGAGCAAGGTAACTGAAGATATGAGGCTACAGAGTGAGTTACCATTAGAACACCGCCTCTCAATCAACATGGTTAGGTGTAATTTGGTGCATCCCCGTCATTAGAGCTGGAGAGATTATTTCTGGGAGGGGGAAGAATGTGACCACCGAAAATGAATATAAATTCGGCACTGTCTCCCAACTGTTTATCAACGGTCAAACAACCGACTCGGCATGTGGTCTATTTACTAGAATACTTTAGCGATTTTTCCCAAACTGGATACTTTATCAACTTCAGCATCCCTCAGGAATAATACTTGTCCATCAAAATTAACACCCACAAGGGTGAGTCAACTCAGCCAAAAAAGGAAGTAAGCCATTTGGCTAGGAGAGTGCGCTCATGGCAACCGGGTGTGTGCAATCTCGAACAGCCTATCGGAGTTAGTCACAATTGGGTTCTCGGTAATTGAATTCAGGTGCGGACATGAGGCACTCGTTTGGGAAATCACACCGAGCATTCGGATAATTTGTTCATCGACAGGACAAAGACACTTTCGATGTCTCATTGTTGACGCTAGACAGATGTTACCCGTTGCATGTGGTGAAACGACTGTTGTGTGCTTCAGAGGTAGTGGTTGGGTTTCTTCTTTGCTCGTTACCCTCTGGTTTTCTCCTCCGCAGTCATTAGATTCCTGACCCTCAAAAACCGAAACTATAATCTGACCCGTCATTCCTTTAAATCGTTCAACGCAGAGTCAGAGATACATGAGCATCCCCAGCTTCCTTTGATCTGTAAATTTCTTATGAATTCTATTGATCGTACGAAGTTGTTGCATACGAATAATCACAATTTTTCCACATACTCTCTTGCTGCAGACGAAAGTAACTATCGTTCTCATCTAGTCTCACACGCATCTTGAGTGACGGTTGATCGAAAATGCCATGGAGTGTTTATTTGTTCTGGCTGGTTAGCCCTCTTCCGGATGCCTCAGTTCCGGGCCATGGCCCTCTCATTTAATCTGCCATGTTTAAAGTATTTAAAAACCGTATCCTGGTGACATCAAACTGGTGGTCGCGCTTCCCCACAGATGGTCTGCAGCACTGTCTGTCCAAAACGAACTAGCTCGTTCTAGGGAATACGTGCGATCCTCTGCGTTTTGTCTATCGTAACTTTGTGTGCCATTTACAGTGAACTCTAAGCTGACAGTGGACGACAGCTCAAGCGAGTAATGTAAGTGTTCTATTGTGAAGGTCACAGTAATGTACCGCTCGACACACACTTAGCAAATAAAACTGCACACGGTTGGTTTCTAGTCGGCACAGCAACAGTTTTACTGCTCGCTAGTCAGGATTGTACTACAAAGAGTTTCAAGTGAATAAACTGAGTCCAATGCACCCGCACTTCCAGGGCATCACTGAATAAATAGGACTGAAGACAGTCAGCCAACGATCTGTAGTTCTGAACGTAAGAGAAATATCTGGCATGTGTTCAGGCAAAACCGATGAGACAACAATATGGACTGTTTGTGGGTAACTTGCATAGGTTGGATTATAGATTTCGAAGGATAAAGGTTGGTGAAAGTTACCGTGATTTTTGTATGGGCGAACTTGAAGAAGTTAACATCAGAACTTTACTTGTTATTCTTAACAACTCTAAAAGAACAGAACAGATTAGTCATTATGGAAGATTGATTCTACCTGAGGAACTGTCAAGTGGAGAACAATGCACACCCAATGTTGATTTCACATCACTTCAATACCTACGATTTGCTGTAAATAGGTTGTAAATAGGTTTTATGAGTGACGATTCTCACTACATGTAGATTACCTGATAGCGTTTCTCACCTTCATCACCTCAACTAACAATGTATTACTGTTGGCGTATTTTTCGCATTGATTACGGTTTCCTCCTGCCCGTTTTCACAGGCTCTCAAGCAAATCCAAAAGGTCTATGGCCCGATACACTATCACTAGAAATGCAAACTATGCCGATCACATTTGAAACCAACCCTAAGACTTACCGAGGGAATCTTTGAGGGTAATAACAACCTTATCTTGTTTGACACGTTTCAATATTTATCGAACTCTGTAAAAGATTCATTCAGAGGCTGGCACCAAAATACATCATTCTACTGTGATTGCTCGATCGGCCAGAAACTCGGATAATCCTAAACGCTCTTCTCTGGAGGTGATTTAACAATTAAATATAATCACGTGTACGTAAAATTCTTAGGTCATCCAGATGCTTTCGGGTTATCGGGCTCTTATGAGTATCGCCAATCAAATATATCTCATAAGAGCCCGATAACCCGAAAGCATCTGGATGCCCTAAGAATTAAATATAACTCAGTGACATTTTGTTCGTACATCACAAAATTCACATTTACATTTTTAATGCCATTTAACTATTTCAGCTCACATTGATGTGTCATTGTTGCCAAACATTTGCTGTTTGTGCCAGATGATGAAGTTTGACCTTCTGGAACACACCACATAAACTCTTGTATGCACTCACTATGACCGAAAATGCTACCGTGCACGACAATGTGTCACATATATCAGGCCACCCAAACCTGGTAAATCGTTCAGGCTTCGTATGTAACTACACGAAGTACATTAAAACTATCCCACCGGAGTTCATCTTGTCACTGTCACAGTGATCGATGGTAGCGTCCGCTCAGACTCCAGATCGCAATGAAAGAACACCACCAGTATAGTCAAAGGGTTATTCGTCACTGTTTATCTGGACGGTATTCGGCATTTGCTGCTTTTTCATACTGCACACCAGTTGTTTTGACATTATGGATATTCGTTCGGTTTTAAACCTATTCTAACTAACGGAATAGTAACACATCTTTTGTTGACCATTGCAATCTATACTGAGCTCATAAGTGGTTGGAGTAAGACAGGTGACTGTCAATCAATAACTTCATTAACGGAAAAGAAAGCAGTCGTCAATGAATTGTAGTATACAGCTCCTACCGGTCTCCAAGACCAAGGATTTTGTGCGTCATCTAACTTCAAGTTTGGGATAGTAGTTGCCAAACTCTTCCTATATCCATATCCAACTATCTCTATCGTAACAACAATGTCAAGAAGACTGTAAGTAAGCTGGTTGACAGTTAATTTCTCATCCTCATACCGTACTCGCCCGTTCTGAGTACAGTCACAACTTGCGCATAAGGTGAACACACATTTACCATTATTCCGTATATAAAAACTATTAGGAAGCTGTGTAACTGGGACTCCCTCTTGTCTCCTTTTTTTCACCTTAGGATATTGACTTGACCTACTTTACTCCGTTTTTATTCCGGACGCACTTTTCGTTTCATGATTATGTGACGTTAAGACACCAGAAAAAGTAGATATACACTACTGACATTCACGGTTTAAACGATAACTATGGTAGCCAATGATCAACAGCAGTAGGATTGATCAGAATCACACTTCAAATGGTTTCAAGACTGAGTAAACTAGTTTCGGAGATTTGGCTTCATCAAAACGTGCAGTCACTATGAATATATATATATAATATGAAAACAACTACGGAACTGTTAGCTCATTGTCTGCCAGATTCCTTCACCTTGAAGACAAGCGAGAAGTTTTCCAGTGCTTCGATCACTGCGGTCTGGTATTCGAGAATTTAACTAGTTCACTTTGGTATCAATATTTTTCTCACCCTGAATTTTCTAAAATATTGCTTTCAAATTGACAATTACTTAACCAGGAACGGTTGGCTACTAGTGCAAGACGTTGAACATGAAAAAACCTTCCACCGCTCAGAAATCACCATAATCGCGATATTGTGACAAAGCGCTAGATGAGGTAAAACGAGGTTTTGTGCAGTTATACTTGATATCTGGAAACGCTTCAGTCAACTCAGTATCTTGGTATCCTCTTTTATGTTCAGCACATATGATTTTGTGCTTGTTGGAGAGTAATGTACTAACTAGTTCACATTTATGTGATGCATGTTTGCTTTTGCGGTTGACTGTTTACCAAAGAAGAGACTGTAACATCTTTATTCTATACAGCACACCAGATACGATCATGTGAACTGAGCAACCCAAATGAGATCCTAACTCTTGGTCGTACCAGACATCCTGTTTTTGATTTTGTGGCTACACTGCGCTCTTTTTTATCTCCATCTATACAACCATTATAATTTTTTTTTTAAATCAGAGGATTTTTTCGATAATTTTCACAGTCAAATGTACTCAAATTTTCTGTGTATTTCAGTGAATCAGTTATGCCAAAAAAGCAATCTGAATGACCCAAAAGCATAGTTGGCTGTTTAGGGACGTTTTTCCTTGAGGTTGACGCGCATCACACTTAATCATATAGGAATAATATTCATTGAAAAAATGGTCTTGTCACTAACGACTGCACTTTCCCAGTCAATGCTGTTCATGTTTGATCACAATATGAAAAAAGAATCTCGACTTACTTCATGAAAACTCTTACGCCTCAACTCATCCAGTCGATATCAGAGTGCCCACTACAATTTGCAATCAGACTACCCAGTTACAGATGAATTAATGCGGCATCAGCCTCATTAGACTTACTCCGTTCACCGTGTTTACGCTAGTGAACGCAACTGCTTGTAATTTCTCCTGATGTATACAATCATAGGTTGTGTGGGCAATAGGCATCTTACCTAAGAAGGCCGACACAGCTAACATCGACTAACCTACAAGCGACTGACTTCCTTCTTCTAAGTCAATCCATCGTTCTTCTGCCTCCGACACACTGCGTCTTTCGGCTGTGGAATCGACAAGAATTGTCTCATGTAGCAAGCAGTTAGGTAATGCACTCAAGAAACACGAAACATGGAAGGCATCTTAGGGCATAGTAACTCTGAGATCTCTATACAGCGTTAGTAACCACAGAAGTGCACTGATGTACACAATCAGACTAACAATACATAGCCGTTGTCTCCCTCATCTGTAGCACTGAGAACGCACGGAACAAACGTGCGATTCAATTAACTTCGAGTTATGAAGTATAACTAACAAGAACTCGGTCCTGGCTCGGTAAACATCAAATGCGACTGAACACCTGTGAGCACTTTCTGAGTTGCGTCGAGCACATTTGTTTTCATCACAAGAAGTCCTATCTACTGCAGCAGGTATTCTGAGAACTTAATAAATTCCAAAGGACGCCAGTAGCAATCGCATCTCATTATAAGGAACGAATCTTTGTATACACGCACAAAAACGCTAGTACCTGATAAGGTGACTTGTATCTCGCTTCTAGTACGGTGAAACAGAACACACAATGACCAGAGACAATAGGCTGATCGCTGACCATCCAAAATTATTCAGAACTCTATCGGGAAAAAACCCCATCAATCAAAGTAGACATCTCAAAGGGCTGGTTTTTCCATGAGGATAACGATCAAATATGGACAGCTTCTGGTGGAATTGATTTGGCGTACTTTTCTCGGCTTGTAAGGTAGAATGGTGTGTACCACCGGAGGCATGATGGTATTGTACGTGAGCACTCCCTGTATACACTGTTTTAATATGTTCAATTTTACTGGAAAAATATTTATCGAGGTTCAAACAGCGCAGCAGTTGTCACATTGCTCTTCAAAAAGTGTGGTACATTTGCATTCACTGTAGTTAGGTCATACGAATTTTTCTGATTTACATTGGACTCTTTTGATAAACTTGACGACCATGGAGAAGGGGAGAAACTTCGAAGTTAACAAACGAAAGCAACGGGACATGCCAATGATTATCAAGGTAACCATAGCGTATGAGATCATTCTTTTGAACACCCAGGGCATAATGACTAGATTTCTGTAAGATAGCAGGAATTACTTCCTGTTTCCCAGAAGTACTACCATAAAAGTGTCATGAGATTTCTTGGTGGTCCATCCCATCATATGAGTTCTGTTGGATATGAAACAAGGCGTTGAATGATGTCAGCTGTAGATAGGAAGGGCCCTTCTAGTTTTGCTTCTACTAACTCCCATGATGCCTTACACTAGCAAGTAGTTGTCAGCTTGTTCGCCCAATGCACGGTGTGATACAACTAGCTGTTGTATTAAAATTATGATATAACAGAAGTGTGATTGTTATAAATTGATAATATGGATAAAATCTAAATGTGTAATGGTAAACAGTAACAAAGCTGTGTTAGTTGATAGTCAGACAACAAAAAAATAACTATCTTTCCAGCTAAGATACGAATTTCGGGGAATATTCGAGAACCACTCTATAAACCTGTTATAAATTAATTCCTCAGCAATCAAACAGCCAAGTTGATTGCGTCCTGCAAACAGAAAAAAGCGTTATAGGTAACAGAAGCCTTCATTCAGCAACGGTTTTGTCACGGTGGCATTCCTTCCACCAAACATGATTAAACCATTTTCACTGTAGCCGGGGTTCAGGACAGGATGGAAACATGACTCAAGGTTCCCAACTTACCAGTGGCCATAATCATTCGCATTCCTCAAGTCAACAACTGGTCACCAGTGAAATAAGAACTCCATAATGAATGTTGGTTATGGCAACCAGTGAGAGTGCGGCAACAGTACTCTTGAAATGTTCAGCACGACTGGCTCAGGTAAGGAGGACCCCATATTTCGACAGACGAATTTAGACGATAACCGCTGTAATCTTTCTAGATGTGAATTGTATCCACTTGGTATCACAGCTGTGGTTTGTTGTTAACATTAGGGAATAGCTTGTGGAAACTCCTAAATTTCCATAAATGCTTCACCTCAACGGCAAACAGTGGCCCTTCTAAAAGAACCCTAAGTTTCTCTCTGTTCCCGTAAGCTAGTAGTGTCAACCAAATATTACAGCGTTGTAGTGCAAAGTTGTGTTTTGTCAATCTGCATCCAAGTTACTTTGAGTAAACTTCGGCTGGAGTTCTCTAATCATTCCAGGTCCAGAATTCAAACCTGTTAAAATTTCCAAACCAATGGATCACTCGTTCCATGTCATATCAAAATAGTCAATGAGCTCGGTCAGTAACAGCAGTCCATCATTCACGTTGGGTGTTCTTAACTTTTCTCCTCTCCTCTAACTACGATTCCAAATTAATCGACCGTCCATGCCGCTTGAATCATATTCCTCCCGCTACATTTGTTCCCATAAGTTTTCCGGAGGCGCAGATGGGCACCCGTGAAAATAACGCTCAGCCTATGCATAAATTTGCTTGCATAAAGGACAGCTGCAAACCTAGTACACCAGAATGTGTCAGAGTTATTTGCAGTTAGACAGCACATTGCGAGCGTAATACATTTCAACCACGCACTTTCGTCAAGTAGGAAGGACCAAGACGGACAGACATGCACGATTTAATGAGCAATTTATCGTGATGTGAAAATCGGACATGAATACGGTAAAATTAGTTATCGTTCAACTAGATGTTCACGCGGTCCAAAACCTAACTCCTTAACATTGACATAATGCTGTATGTAAACAAACGAATAATTTAAAGAGAAACCGGTACTAAGGGAGATGAAATGGGGAATCCTACGTAGACGGAATAATACGGAACAGAACGAATGCTGGTTGGAAAATACGACAGGAGATAATTGTTATCCATCATTTAATTCGCCTCTACGTGGTTTGCAGGTGAACAAAAGGTTTGCACTAGTGTGGAGCAACCACTTAAGTATTGAAGGGTATATATGCAACTGTGTAAAGTGTACACAAAAATTATTTTCTTACCAAAATAAACAGAGAAACAACACCATAATCTGAACGTCTCTGAACTAGCCAAATAAGCCGGAATCAATGAGTTATACTCTCCGTTTGGTACAGCTGCTGGGGGAAAACTGATGATGAAAGCGGAGCTAATTGGGTTCATGTTGTTGAATTTTCACCAACGATAAAAACCTATTGACATTAGTTGGCTAACCTCTGTATGCAAAGCTGGTTGAGTGATTTCTTCAGGTAGGAAGCCGACTGTCAGAAAGTCATCACAGGATATAAAATGAATCTCCACACGGAGTCGATGGAACCAGTAGGAAGTGTGACCTTGCGGATACGAATACTGAAGGAGACGTCCGTTTGGATGGACCCGTACCTATAATATGAGATTAGAAGTTATCAGTAAACCCGATGTCAGCAGTCAGTTATATCGTGTTGATAAGGTGACACGATGTGTGAACGAAATATTGATATCTAGTACGTATACGTGCTGCTTTGAAAAAACTGTTGCGCTTATGATAAACGGAAGTTCAGGTTCTTCGAAACGGCCAGTTTGTCGTGATAAGTTAACCCCTTCATTTCTGTGGCAGGTGAAATTCGGTAAAACCTAAATTCTCAGAGTTAAAAAACCATCCCGGAAGGTATATACTATCTGCCAAGGCCGAATTTTAATTATGTATTTCTCGACTCAACGCTTTTATCACACATCTTTTATTATTGCAGACCGGATAAAAAATTGGAAACACAGACACACTCTGTGCATACGTTCACTGCCACTGTCGTTCACTAAATCTCTGCTGTAGATGGTGCACACTTACCAGTTTCAGCCTAATGGTTTATATTGCTGAGCATTTTTATGACATCCTATGTGAGATTGTGATATCACCTGCAGCGATTCCAAACAATTATTTAAATTTCTATATAACTAGTCGTTGAAAATTTAGTTACAAGCATATAATGATACTTAGACAATTTTAAGAAGTAGATCTTTGGATATTCACCGAAAATCCTCAAAAGCAGACGGGTAGTATGCTGGAAACCAAAGGCTAGTGAATTATTGAAAACATGAAAATCGCTAAGCTAAATTTGGTGAAATCGGACGAGAAAAGGGCAAAATTCAACAACCAAGAGACCAACGAAATTGGCGGAGTCGACCAGGAATGCATACGACGCTCAATTAGAACGTTGCACTGTGGGCTGCACTTCTGGTTTGTGAACAGTAACAGATAATAGGCAAGTATACCTGCTAGCTGTGCAGAAGAGACCTGTATAAAACAAAGTTTTCTACTTCGGTATCGAGGCCTGAATGCAAAACAATGAAACTGCCGTGACCAACCCAAATTGCAGTTGGTTTAGCTCTTAGAATTCAAGATGATCGCTTGGTACAATGGACAAAAGGAGATACGTATATGCTGACAGCGTTTGTAATACTACTCTCTGGACAGGCGAAGGCTGTATACGAATTAAGTTAGTAAACAAAGACAGCAATCAAGTTTTAGGAAGTGCCCGTATCCCTGTTTTGGCAGTTTATCAGAGAAAATGCCCATCATGACGCTTCAAGCGGTTTTCCTGACGCAGAATTCTGCGTTACTCAAGACCTTCTTCGTTAACAAAAAGGTCTGCCGCAGTTATTATGTGGTTTTCCCAAGGGGGATGGTAGATTTGAAAGAGCGGTCTGGTAACGGCTCATTCAGAGCCTGAAAGCAGGATACTTGAGGAAGTCATAAGCGGCGAAAAAATGAAGGATCACTCATACTGACAAGTTAGTTGAGCAGAACATCAATCAGTGAAACTGAAGTTCAGAATGTTGAAGGTCAGCGACTACAACCAGCGAACTGATTAATTAACGAAATCGAATAAATATGTGAAAACGGATCAAGAACAAGAGTCACGGATAAGGAAGAAGCCAAAAATGGACTCATCACGATTGTTGTTTCGTGTGTAATGGAGTGGATATTTTGCATGTAATTTCTTTGATAAACATTCCTCGTAAGACTTTTTGATGGCACCAGGCGGTCGTCTAATTGTTCCTCCTTTAATTTGTTCGAAAGATTGGAGTCGTAGATATGGAGCTGGATCATCAAATATGGACAAAGTAAAAGGATTGACAGCTTAGCCAGGCATTGAAAAGTAAGTACAGTACGAAAGACACCTTCCGCGGTAAACGTGACCTCATAACATTTAAATTCAGATAAGCGATACTGAGTTGCACCGCATAATGTTTGTCGCAGATAACGTGAAAGAGGCAGTAGTGAATGCCCAGCTGTGTTCGATGACTGAATACATACACACACACACAAACGTGGAATGTTTGATAGACATTGTTGTTAAGCAGCATTGAAAGAAAGTAAAATAACAGGGTTGGATGAGTGAGATTCTTTTCGAACCAGTGTTCGAACATCTTACCCAAGTCACTGCATGAGGTAAAGATGAGCTGTTCCAATTATTTTCTAGTCAGATTGATCCATACGATTCACGCAAATGGATCAGGATTTCCCCGATTTACATCAGATGTACAACACAAACAAATACACATCAGAACGGCACTTAAATTGATTCCAAATATGGAGATGCTGCTAAAAGGAATGCGAAGAAAAGAAGTCACCAGATCATTTTCGTTGCTGATGCCAACAATTACCATGAGATGAAACTGGAACTGGAAGAAAGCGAATCGAGCGATTTTAGATTTCAGCTGACTACCGTTCTTTCACTTACGTTACACAGTCAGCAGTCTACGCATTTTCCAAGGGAAAGGCCTTCAGTAAAGACAAATCAACTGAGTGAATCGTGCTTAGCGTTATATGTTCTCCATAGACAATTACCTGTGAGCTTTCGTCCTTCCTTCCGACTGGTATAATACGTTAGAAATTTAGGTGAAATCTATGGAGTTTGTGTTGTCTTCAGAAAGATGAATAGAACAAAAATCAAGATTATTTCCCGCATCCAAAAACAAAAGAAACCTCAGCGTTGCTATGTTAAGTCTGGATACTATCTTTCACGGGTCCTAATTCCGTCTGCTGACAGTTAGTAAAAACAGAATCATAGGGTCTAACTGCTATTTTGTGTGAGCGGTCAACAATACGAAACTTACAACATTCTTTTCCACAATTGACACACTTCAGCCGCCTTCAGCAATCCGTTGTGAACTTCAAATATCTTAGTGGGAAAGAAATCGTGATATTCTCCAACAAAATAGCGAGAAATGCAGAAGTTAATATCGGTCCTACAAGGAGTAGACAGAGCTGTCTTGAAGTTAAGTAATAAGGAATACTAAACCGTTCAAGCTCTTACTGAAGTACAATGGCTTGTTTGTAGCACTATCAGTGACGGGAAGGTTCCGCTACTGCAACAAAAAAAACGTAACTCTTAAGAATGTTGCAACTTACAACTATGCATGTCAAATAAAGTTCTTTTTCGGAAAAACGGGCTGAGGTAAAGGATGCATCTCAGGATGCTTTCATATAACATATGAACTTCTTCGATTGATAACAGAAATAATTACTCGCTTCTCTTGAAAACCTGGAGACCGTGTTCAGTCAGCCTCATCGGGTGTGCTTTACATGCAAACACCAAACAATATGAAAAAGCTATACTATTGATTAGTGCGAGCGACATCGAGACAGCGCTGTTCTTGCGCAGCCATCAGGGCTACCCGACACACTATTTTTGCACTGACAGAAGTATACAAAAAATGCTGTTTAAATACAAGTTAGCTACCAGAATGAAGACCCATCTGACAGCAAGAACTGACTATGTTGAGACTTCTAACGTATTGATAATCTGACCAAAAAATTCACATGGACGACTGACGCGCCAAGCAACTTCAATGAAACGGTTCATTTTCACTGCCGGATAAGTCAGTAGGGAGGGCGATAAAATTTAGACGGGTTGCCGATGGGAGCTGCGTTCCTGAAGGAGCAAGTAGTGTTGTCCAAAAAATCCAGGTTGTGTGAATTACATGAACGTTCGGCAGGGGAGTTGAAACTGGGGAGAACTTATTTCAAGAGCAAGAGGCTGTTACATGCCAGAAACCGCCTCCTTTTGGAATATATATATATGTTAAAGTAAGCGGCAAAACGAAAGTAAAACAACTCCTATTCATTTCGATTAAAGTGACGTGTGGTACGGAAAAATGTGACTCAGTTCACTCATATGTGTTCAAACTGCTAATATAAACATAGAACAACGAAAACGCTCCTGAAGTAATTCTTGATAACAGGACAAGTCAGTCACAAATGAAGCGCAGACGTTTTTTGTCTACTTCAAGAAAGCACAGGCGGAGATTCCTTTTTATTAATTATGGCCAACTGTTATTTGTAGAGGCGTTTTCAATGACTGCGTTAAAACTTTTACTTGCATCTTCATGAACTAACTCCTACTCATTTTGCACAAACAAGGAGTTGTGGTAGAGCAGGAGGAGTGCTTAAGTGACTGGTATTTTCAAGAACAACTAAACACCACCCACAGACTAGCGAATTAACATAGAAGTTGTGTCACATGTTGGCAGAGGTACTGAACAATAGCAAGAGTTACCTTAAGTGGAACAGTCAGAGGCACCATACGGGCACTTCATGATTCAGCATACAACAACTTTTGAGTCATTATCGGAACTTGAACAGAGTAAGAAGTTTGTGATGCTGTGAGATGTCTGACTGTCAAAATAAGCATGAAAAGCCGTTGTTGTCTACAAAGTCATATTGTGCTGGCTTATCTATTTGGAGGTGCGGGTAATCCAACTCTTGACGTAATACATCAACGAGACGGCAAGTTACGTACAGAAGCCCACAACAAGCGAATCAGGGACAGCATGGGCGACCAGATGAGCCATCGCTTAACTGAACCGGACCAACGGACGAGATATGGCAGGCAAAATGGGATGGATGACCAGATCATGGGTGCGATTATTCCAACACTCGGAGGAATATCTGGACATAGTTGTAGAATACGGTTGTATGTCACAGCAAATAGTTTACGGACAGCGCGAGCGACCGGATGAGCCACTGCCCAACGAGATCGGCCCAACGAACGAGGAATGACAGGTGGAAAACCCCCTGACAGAGGACGTTGGATACATACACAAACCGGGCAGAAGTGCACACGATGTATGAGTAGAAACCAGGGGTGTTGGGGACCGGAAGTCTGACTAATAAACGCGACCGCGCACGTAGCATAGTGACCACCGAGTTGGATGTTAAAGGGTACAATTATTGGAAGTTATTTTTGGTGCACTATCACACATCGCATTTCCACAGACTTTTTGGTGATCCATTTCTCGACGGAAGCGTCATATTCGAGCTCTGTTGTTCGTAGATCCCGTCTGCAGTGTATATCTCTGCTGAGACCAGGAATATGAATCCGGTCACACAATTGTGCGCTAACCGTGCCATTCACTGCATCGTTTCTCTCAACTTTGGACAGCTGAACGGTCACATGCAAAGGCTCAGCCATGCTCACTTATGAATGACATTGGAATGAGCTGAGTCAGCAAATGCTAACTTAGGTACTGCGAGTGTTAAAGGCAGTGTACATAAGTCAATGCGGTCGTTTTAATTGTTCCGCATGGTTTGCATGCCCTTGACTAAAAACAGAAGCAAAAAATGTCCTATCACTGTACAGTAATCAAACCTTGAGCCAGAAAAATTCATTATAAACTCATGATCATCTGCTAGAAGGTCATCCATTGCAACCTTAATCAGAAGAGAGATTGTAGTACTCTGCTGAACAAAAATTAAAGTAATATACATAAGAGGCAAGTGTCATAGATGAAACAGGTCCGGAGTATTGAAAGTATCCGCAACAGTAGTTTGTGTGTTTACCTGAATGAATGTGATTATCAACAGTTTCAGTGCTCATCCGCTGATTTGCTTCCAGTAACAGCAAGAAAGAAAGGAAATTACCCGAAGTCATGGATTCCGTGGAGGTGAAATGCCGACTGGGGTTAGAAGTCACTAAGAGTTTGTTAAAATCAATGTAACGATCATAGTACTCTCCTGATATTTTTCTGTTGTTCATTCCAGGAAAAAGGGTTGAATTGAGAGTTCCACTGGAAGCCTTTTGCTTACCAATGTGACTTGTAGGAAGGCTGGAAGTTGTGTGTTCTCAACGACTCCAAAATCAGCTTTACTTGATAGTCCTGAGCTAATCCAACAAGGAAGAGGAGTGAATAACGAATTGGTATTTCATTCCTGCCATACTCACTAAACGTGCACTCTGCAAGACGCGATGTACGAATGGTTCGAGCCAACTGTGAGGCGGGAGTGTCAAACGCTTTGACACCAGCTCTTAGGTGTTGCAATGCAATATTCTGGAAAAATTTCAACCAAACGATTTGTCTAGCTGGGACTCATACGCCAGGCATGAAGTCTGAAAACTTTTAGCGGCGAGATTCATCGTTTGTAAACGAAGCAGTATTGTGAATTGTCATGAAAAAAACTGGAAGCACATGGTAATATAAATCTCGGCAGATATTCAGAAGTGAAAAATATTGACCAAATCATTTCAAACAGTTTCAAAAATTGTCTTCAGTGTTTTACAGTTAACGATAAAAATTTCTCGAAGAGAATTTTCGCCGCAAACCTCGAGCGGTGTTTTCGCGTTTTAGGTCTTGATCTACACGGCGCTGAGGAATTAACCTCCCTGGAGATTTGTTTTGAGTGTTTTGAGCTCATTTTATTTCATTTGAGCATACTCATTCCCACCCGTTTGTTCTTCCTTCAATTTTTCGACGTTCTTACGTATTTAAGTTGCAACTTCACAATTGATTAAACCACTGCGTTAATAAATAGCCTTATTTTTCCCGGAAAACCTTTATCGCCACTCTTTCGCCAAGTCTTCTGCGTTGTCTGATGTCATGTTGGTTATTAGTTATAAACAGGAGCGCACAGTTCTCAATAAACGGCCTATATTTAACACGTGCAATTGCCTGGTGTCGTCTTATCAAAGTAAAGCAGTTTCCACCGCTCGATTTATAACTTCAAATGAACTTAGATGTCTGAATATCTTTCTTCTTTGCTTTTGTTACTTTACAAGTAATTGTGGACTCACTGGAACGTTTTCACCGTGGATTTTTACACAGTTTTAGATAATGTCTAACGAAAGCTTGATAAAAATGGGACCAAACTTGCTACAGTTGTCACAGCTCTCGAAACGACATAATATATAATTGGTCTTTTGGCAGAAGCGGTTTAAACAATACCATTTCTCAAACGGCCATGAGGAAAAAAGTCTCATGCATTTTTTACAGCAGTCATCACATCCCTGTTTACTTCAGCCGCAGTAGTTGGCGGCAGCCTGAAGTTTCAGCACTCATATCTGTTTATCAAATTTGATAAGCTGAACCAAATTTGCGACAAAACTATGAATTTAAGCCAGAAACACAGTGTCGGCGAAGTGTGTGGATTCCGTCCCGAACTATTTAAGAATGGCTGCCTTGGCGGTAGATTCCGTGTGACACAATACGTTGGGTTAGTAACTTAGTCCCAACGTGAATCTACCAAGCTCAGGGCATAACTTCGGATTTCAAGTGGTAGAGTGCTTGGCGCTTCTGACGACGCTTTAAAATATTCCCACCTCCGGTTTGAATCCACCCAAGACGGATGTTCTCGTAAGTAGATCGCCTTCAATGTTTTTGATTTGGAAATTGTTTATTTGTGTTCAGCATGGTGGCACAAACCAAAAGATGCTCACTTGAAAGCTGTGAGATAACGAGCTCCCACGGTTCTCATAGATGGCATAATTACCACCGTAACTTTGGACACCGAGACATGTGCACCCAGCCGTGTATGTTCTACAGTCGCCGTCTATCTGTTCCAAACCATCAGATCAGCCAGTATGAAGAATAAAGTTCGTTGAACGAGATTCAGTCATCCACCTTACGCCACCTATTAGTTGATTATAGTCTCCCCGATAAACTCCGAGATCCACAAACCAACGTCGCAGCAACAATCACGGGGAGCACCCATGTTTCAGTAGAGTTTCTTAGCTGATGAAATTCAAATTTCACTCTTCACCGTCGACAGTTTGGCGCATTTCAGTCTTTTGACCGAGATTAAGAAGCACAGGCTAAACAACGATTTTATAGTAAACGGTGTCCAACTCGTCACATCACTAAATGCCAAATGACCTGATTTCCGCGCCGTTTTATTATTCAGAAAGTTGTTTAATACTCTATCGTTAACTTTGCCTCCCTCCTACCAGAACGATTAAGTAAAGCCTGGAATATTGCTCTGTCACGCAGATTTTTCATATTTTTAGGCCAAGCTGAATACGTTCAGGTGAGTCATAAATGGTCGAAGCCTAACTAAAGCAAATGTCACAGGCAGGTATAATTTAAAATTCGAACAGCTTTTGGATAACCTCACTGCATAAAATGTCAAAAACATCTTCGGCAACAAAATCTAATCGCGTCCTTAAAAATTCTGCAGCTACCAACAGGTAATTACCGCCAACTATTCACAACTTGTACGTAGAGACTCGCCAGTGCAACAGGTTCCTTCAAGCTACCTCTGGTATTTTATTATTGGCCCCTCCCAGCCGCCGTGCATAATGTTGCAAAGACGGTCATCACGGCACACTTTGGACCTTTTGGAACTCCCGAACACCCTGTGGCCCAGAAATTTTGCCATTTTTCGAGCAGAGTACCCTGAAGACTCGAGTTTATTTTAGTGTACACTGACGACAGTAATTACAAGAGCTCTGCAGTTGGTATCATACAGAACACAGTGCAAAACATTTGAAAAACGAAAACCATCTCCGCAGACTGGTGGAATCTCTCTAATAATCGCCGTTTGTTGGGCCGCACAGTTTACTGTCCATTCACAGATCCTGATTGCAGAATCCGTCACCCAGGGCACGATGCCCGAATCCTCAACGTTTACTTATACTTCCCCCGTGTACAAAGATGGACATCCTGGCGAGTTCCAAAAGTACCGGCCAACTGTCTTCAGCAAATTTTCACTGCGAGGTGTTTGTTTTGCTGAACAACATGGCTTTCCCTGGGGCTGATCACGCAGCACGAGTATGCTGTTAGCTGTGGGTGAGCATACTTTTGCTGTTGATAGTGACGGAAACGTGGATACTCACTCCCTTGATTCTAACAAGATATAACCTTACGACCCATTTTTTCTACCTGACAACCTCCACTTAAAGGTGTCGAATGTAGACTCTTTTGTTGACTTCATTAATAGCAAGAAAATCACTTTCACTATATGGGAGCGGATCTCTACCTATTTGTCCCGAAACTTAGCTCCAGTGAAACCCGCAGGTCTATGTCTTGGAACGACTGCTATTCTCCTATTTCACCAAAAACCTATCACCTAAATTTTTCTGTAAACTAATGCTGACTGAAGATTACCTTGAGATCTAATGCGTGATCCACAACCACGCGGAAAAAAATGCTTGTTACATCGTTGTTAGCGCCTTTTAGCAAGTTTCTGAAACGAACTTCACTGATTCTAAGGGTCACAAGCAAAACGTTATATAAATCAGACAACGACACATCCTGGCATCTTTTTATCACATACAGTCTTGAGTTTTTCTACCACTGACGCGAAGTTTTTGTCATCCTCCCAGAGCATCTTTTAAGTAAAGTTGAGCGATCGTTTTTCACCAAATCTCATGGCGACTTTATTCGTCCTCATTCAATATGAGCAAACTTGTTCTGGGTACCTTACTTAGAAAATGAGCAGCATATTTTAGGATGAAACCAAAAGTTCTCAACACAAACCATTTTAGGGTGGGGGCTTAATTCATAGCCTGAGAAATCACGTGAACTGGATATCTCTTTTGAATGCCCTAAGAAGATAAGCGAGCTAATATTTGAATAAGGTAATGAAAAGACGTAAATCATATGATGTTCTCCGGATTGACATTTAGTACATTCTGATCACACATGGACATGTAACTAATTTTAAACATTAAGATAAGGTACCGTAGGGCGGAAATAACGGCTTGAAGGATTAGACAGAGACACTGAAATGAAGATTAAACGAATGGGAATGCTGACTACCAAGGCAGCCGCAGCGTCAAGACAAACTGTTTCTGAACACACGGGGGGGATTATAACGTCTGATAGCCAAAGCCTCAGCAGACTAGAGAATACGTTTCCATTTACTTCGAAAATTCACAGAAAGTGCGTCACAAACCTTGGCTTTGTGTCCCGTTTGGATTAGGTGTCTTGCAATTGATGATGTAGGCCTTGAAGCAAGCGTATGGTGTTTGTAGTTGTGTATCCAGCCACTTGTGAACATGCTCTTTGATACGATAAGTCAGCTGACGGTTTGTTCTCCCTATGTATCTCATACTGCAACTACATGAATATTTGTATAGACAGTGGAATGTGACAGACGTACACTGTTTGTTCGTAGCCAAAGAGACTGGTAAGGCCTTGGTTCTTTGTATTATACATAGTTTTACAGCATTATAAGATCTGGATACAGCAGCTATTAGACGTCTTTTTGCATTGTTGACCAGCCGTTTCCTAAAAACGGGAGTTCTAAGTATACCACCTTCTTTGGTACTGTTGTTTCTTGTATCCTAGGGGTAATGACACTGCAATATTTTTTGATAAATTGCAAAGGGTGCCCGTTGGCCAACAACGTATCTCTGAGTGTGGTTAATTCTTGTGGAAGAGTATCATCTGTGCATAGCCACCGTGCTCCGTGAAAAAGCGTTTGAACAAGGCTTTCCTTACGTTGCAGGTCCAGAGCCAAGGTTTGTGACGCACTCTTTGTGAATTTTTGGAGTCGATTTTTGGAGTCTGCTGAGGCTTTGGCTATCAGACGTTATAACCCCCCCCGTGTGTTCAGAAACAGTTTGTGTTGACGATGCAGCTGCCTTGGTAGTCAGCATTCCCATTCGTTCAATCTTAACTTCCGTGTCTGTCTGTCTGTTTGTCTAATCCTTGGTTGCTCGGGTGTGTCACACCCTATTATACGTCCTAAGTATGCAAGCCCGTTCCCGAAAGCTTAGTTATTTCAGAACTTGGTCCACTAGATATAGATGTTCCGAAGGCAGAAATCACAGCTTTGCGACTCGGTCTGAACGGAATTTCTTTAACTTGTTCCTCTGGTAGTCGAACTAGTATATTATCCAGGTGGAACACACCATAGTGTAAAACTGAGCTGCTTGCTTTATGAAAATGGTGGTAACAATGCACCAACACCTGCTTCTATTCATCATCAAGACGACGTGAAATCAGTAGCCGACCTCTAGAAACAAACAATGCTGTTGGAGCTGAGTGGCTCTGTAGCTTCTTATTTTTGCGGGATATCGAAAGTGGAACCAAGTTCCTGGCTGATACAGGGCGCAGGTTAGCTTGTTACTGTCTACAAAAGATGAGGCACCAAAATTCTGCATCCTATAGCTCCCTTTTGTAAGTGGCATTCGTATGACCACCTACGCACAGCGTTCTTTGACCCCTAATTTGAGTTTCCAGCGGACATTCAGCTGAGTGTTTACAATTGTCATGGTCTATTATGCACAACTGGGCATTGATTCCAGAATTTTGACTTTGTGGTCGATAAGAGAGGCCGTTATTTGATCGGTCCCAGAAATAGGTTGAACATACCCATCAACATTTGCGGTCATAACGCAACCAACCCGCAGCCCCCAAGTAATTTGTGGATTTTTCAATGAGCATTCACAGTTTGTTTGTACATCAAACAACATCACATCGGTGAATTGTAGCATTGCGCGCCACACATCCACCAAGGAACCTCTCGCCTCAACATGGCCTTGTCAGCTGACTCCCGACAAACTCAAATTCACCATGACAGAATTCAAGCACATACTTGAAGTCGGAATAATACGCACTTCTGACAGTCCGTGGACTTTACCGTAGCACATGGTCCTTAAATAGTCAGATGACTGATGCCCACGCGATGATTACCGCGGGTTCGATAACGTTTATCGCCATGTCCCGGTATCCAGAAAAGATACACCCTAACCGCAGTTATCATCACTCTTAGACTTTTTGAATTCCTTTGAGTGCTCTTGGTCCAAGCAACGCCGCCAAAACTTTTCAACGCTCCCTTCATGACACAGCACGCGGTTTGGAACCCGCTTACCCTCATTTGGTTGATATTTCGGTTGCCAGTTCTTGAAATGCGGAACAGCTTACGCACCATCGCACCCTACTGGAGCGTTTGACCCAAAATGGCATCCAGTTAATTACGGTAAATGCGTACTAGACGAGAACAGAATAAACTTCTGGGTCACAAGATATCAGAAACTGTAATCGCCTCACCCACGGATGAAATCGAAGAAATCTATGAATACCTCGAACCGAATTCCACTCATCAATGTGTGGTCAGGGAATCTCGTTCAAAGAAATAATCACCAAAAACTGCCGCCTGCTGTTTCTGTTTACCATGGTAGTCGGTGCACTGACTCAACCACCGGCAGTTTAGCTCCTTTTATTGAAAAAATTCACCTACATTCTGGAACATCATCATGATAATCTTTATAGTTCGATTGGTTGAATAGATGACAATTCTAGCTGCCCATAATTATGAGCAGGTACACCTAAGATGAGTATTTAAAATACCTATCAGTCACATTAGCACGCCTAACGCGTGTGCGCTTATCAAGACCTGTTTGCATAAGCGCAATCTTTTGCCATCTTCGAACGACGATGGATTAAGATGTGAGCCTAAACATTGTGAAAGAAAATTGCACGTATAAATACAAATTAAGGTCAAAAATACGTACTTTACAAACATATAACAAATGATTCCATGAGGAATTATATGATCCCGTAGTGAAGCTCATTTGTCTCGACAAAGAAAATCTTCTAAAAACCGGATATTCCGAACAGAATTCTGAATTTTCGGGTAAAATAATGTCTACGAATTATGGAAGCGAGTATCCATGATACTTACACTCTTCATAACTACCAAAACAAATTCCAAACATAAAAATGCAAATGGATCCATGCAATATCAAGTGCATCTCCGATGAGACATTGTGGAAGAAAGTAATTTGCTAATTAAACACCGAATCATTGTTAACCACAAAAAAATTTGAAAAATCCACAATTGGAAGTTAAAATGTTCAGACAGATTTAAACGAAGTTATCCAAACCACCCTGAAATTGATCATCAACCGTGATTTCTCGCTCAATGTGAATAAACACGCACGATGGTGGAGTAAATCGTGTTCTCATTACCGGAGCAGCAAGGTACATCGCCACACCGTCACCTCCCCCGGAAATTTTTCCACTGCAGACGCAAGCTTTTCTCACATCCATGTTGGTCTGGTTTGCCCGTCGCCTCAATCAGACGGCGGAGCATTCTTGCTCACGTGCGTCGGCGGATTAATGTGGTGGCTTGTTTCCGTTCCCCCTAACGATCTTCCGAACTAGACAGTCGCCAAAATGTTCGTCGAACATCCGATTGCCGATTTTGGCATCCCACTGTTCGGCACTACAGACAGAGGTTCGCAGTTCCAATCAGCCTTTTTCTCGCAACATAGCTTATCCGTTGGGTTGTGTTCACATGAGGACGACTGCACAACGTCCTGCTTCTAACGGGATTGTTGAACGTCTTCACCGACAATCAAAAGCGTAGACCATTGCCCATCGACGCAGAGTTAGACAGAGTGCTTACCAGACATTCGACTCTTTAACCACAATTGACTGTAATGACAAAAGAGCACATTGTTCCCCGAACAAATTCATGCTCCTCACTCTTCCCTCATCCGTCTTCATTACGTCTAACTACTTGTTCCTGTAGTCGTGTTAATTTACCAGCCCCTTTACGTTGATAAATTGCATGTCCCTCATTTTTGCTTATCAGATGATTATCGAGCACTTATTTTTCACAAATGCCTCAGAGCAGTAATGTAGTTTTTTTACTGACGACGATTCACCTCTGCTCAACAGCGCTTTGCGTCACCTTTGCGTGTTTCCCGATTGATAAAATTGACCTTACAATACAATACAAAATTTGTGCACATCCATATGACATTCTCCCTGTTGCGTAGTCGATTGTCGATAGTACACGGATCTCAAAAATTTTAACTCCAACGTGCTACGAACATCGTCATGAATTCGATCTAGTTTTCGCAGTTCACGGCAACCCCGTAATATCCTTGCTTTCCGGGAAGTGGTAATATGGAATACTGTGGTGGTCATCTTGAACACCTGTGAACAACTTCCTTACGTTAAGCTTTTGATTAACGTAACCTGCTGGAACCCGTCAATCTTCCGTCGCACTCGTTCATTTTGTTTTCACAGATAGCCGAGTAGGGTACGCTTACATTTACTTAGGCTAGGCAGCAACAATTTTTCGACCAGCACAAATTGACAACCCCTATGTAATCAACTCCTCACATTTTTCCGTCGTCGTAAGTCGACGAAATTTTAGTATCTTTACATTGTGCCCTGTTCAGTCACCACAAGTGCTACTGAGTTCAGTGCGCCATCAGTTTCGCGTGCCTTCTGACACCACATCCGATCACGGCGAATGATCCGAACAGCTGACAACATCTGTGCGCACCCAGGTGCCTGAATTTGCACAAAATACTCGTCTCTGGTTTCCATAAGCCGAGGATCTATTATTCAAAGAAGCAAATTGAGTCGCAAAAACATGATGCGCACACTCCAGTGGACACAAGTCAATCGTCATGATTGCGCCGAGGTGCTTGAGCCTGGATTTCGAGAATAAACGGTCTGATATCCTGATTTTCTTTCCACAGAAGCGCGTGGAATTTGTTCCTTCCGGCTGCACCAAAATCCACACGTTGGACAAACGAAAGCAGCAGCTCCTTCAACTATTCACAGGAAGGATAAATTCGTCAGTCAGAAAATAACAAGTTTTTCATCAGGCTAAACGAATCTTTACTAATTAAGACGGCGAAGTTATGGACTATCCGCTCCACATTCAGCCGTTTGTCCGTGGATCATCACATCTCAAAGCGATCTGAAAGTTTCTCGACTACTTTCGGCAAACTATGAATACCCAACGTTTCAAGCGAACAAGAATCCATCATAAAAGTTATAGATGTCCGTGGCGCCAACTCTAATGGTCCCAGAAATACGGAAATGAAGCAATTAGCTCAGCCTAACCCCAAATCTAGTCGCGACGCAATAGTAATAACACTCGAAATAAGCAAATCAAGTGATTACCGTAACATGCAATCCGACCTTTCGTACTCTGAATGCATGTAACACTTGCAGACCAAATTTGGGCAAAGTGGCGGGACCGGGCATCAGCATTCTCCTGAAGTAGAGGCCCCAACAACAGTCCTGTGAAACAGCACAACACAAACAAGCATAAGACAACAGCCTACGGCTAACACAAACAAACACTAGAACGGCGCCAACAACACGACGACAGGCTTTCTTACACAGCTAAAACTCAACAGTTAAGCAATTACTACACGGGTTCGAAGTAGAGCCCCAAGGTTCCAGGATCCGGTCGATTTTACTTTCACAATGCCAAGCGAACTTTTGTTAGTCTGCAAGGCGGTAATTGAAAACAGGGTGTGACACGGCTCTTGTGGATCACAGTAAACACCGGGAACAGAGTAAGATTACCTGCACAATGATTTTTTAGGCAAATGAGAATCAAGCAGTGCTCCAAAGCCATCTCTGAAAACGTTGATATAACACTCAAAAAGAAGGCTGTTTCAATGGTTTTTAATTCTAGAAGAAAATCACTGTTGTCAGAGAACGAATCTTGAAGAGCCTCCTGTTATGTCTGTGGCAAATTTTTGAACCATAATCATGTGAAAATTCGACCAACCCAATTCCCCTAACTAGTCACTTTTCTGCATTCAACCTCCCCTGTTCCTGGCCGTTAATGGGACCTTGACCTAGACAACTTTGTTCTGTCACGTTAGTTTAATGGTTGTGCGGATAGCCAGTTTTCGGTCATTGTACTTTACTTGAGTTGTGCGTGCACTCCCTTTTTTGAAGTTCGGCTCATCCCCATTGTTTTGAACCTGTTGACTGCTCGGAAGAGCTATTTTGGGTATGAATGCCTTATTATGTGATTATAGTTCATATTTAGCCCGTTCAGCAGCAAGTTGTAGCCCATTCCCTGGAAACGATCTGTCAATAAAAACTGTTTAGATTGTCTTAATATTCACTTTGACAACTTGTTCAACAGTACGATCTAATCTTATTTTGAATATTTGGGATCATCGGTTTATCGCTACGCGTTGCTCAACGTCTTCGTAGAAGATCGTGCAATGTCTTCACTGGCTGTCATCATTCGCTACGGTGAAGAACTGTTCTACGAGACCCACCTTAACCAATAAGTGTGTGAGAATTGAACCACTGCGGAGTCGTCCAAACTCGAGTGGACCCTGATAAAAAATTCCAAGTTCAGACGCGTACGCGATATTTCTCAGGCCCGTGACTGGTTTGGTAGCCGCACACCGGACATGTTCAACTGCCAGTATGTCTCTCTGCAGGGCGGTACACGCGACACGATAAGAATACTCGAGGAGCAATCTCGTATGAAATCTGTAAGGCGTTTGGAACGCTGTCTTGTCTATGCGGAGGATGATGCACTTGATTATCCTAAAAGCAGCAAATACTTTTTCTAAATACCATCTTATGGTGACACGCGAGGGATAGTTTAGACGACAACCAGATGCTTAGATCTTTCGTCAGATTGACTGTCCTGATGTCTGCTGAGCCGAACGCACCATGAATCACAAAGGCATTGCTGGAATCTTCATCGAGTCCCACAAGAGCACACCTATTGCCATTTAGTAGGAGATTTCAATTGTCCGACCAGCGCCTAATCGCGTCGAGATCAATCTGAATTGCACTGAGATTAGTGAAATTCCACAGTTTTCGGTCGTCGGTGTATAAAAGGGGTTCACTGGAAATATCATCCAGAAAATAGTTGATGTAAGTCAGGATTAAAGAAGGACCTGGCACCGACCTTTGGGGAACTCCCGCAGCAATAAAATGGCAAGACGAAATGTCTGATCCGGTCCCAACTCTAAAGATTCCAGCGATGAACCTCTCCTAGATTACCATGTGCTTTCAGTTTCTGGTTCAGGGAGATGTGTGGAACATGATCAAAAGTTTTGGCAGAGTCAAAGATGATAGCATCTAAGATGAAACCATTGTCTTTGGCCTCCGCCAGACTATCCATGAAAACAAGCAATTTGGTAAGCATGACCGTTCTGGATAGAAGAAAAACGAAGATCGCATGAGAATTGATTGATAATGACACGGTTTAGCAAGCATTCCATTATTTTCCGCGGAGTGCTGATGAGGCCGATTGGTTGATAGCTAGTCACAGAATGCCGGTCGCCCGCTCCAAATACGGGTGTGACCTTCGGCTCTTTCTAGTCTGGAGTGTTTGTCTGAACAACGTATAAAGAATTCTGTCAGATTAACAACGGCTACTTTGGGAATTCTGGGATAGATCTTGTCAGCAGCCATTGAACTGTACAAATTAACCTGGGATAAAAGGTCCTCAACATCTAGCAAAGACAATTTAACGGCGACGAGTTATTGCTGGGGTTTCTGCAGTAGTAGGATGGGGTGCCAGTTCGGTTGAGTAGTACCCCGTGAATATTCCAGCCACAAGTGAGGGGTCAGGTGAAGTATCCCTCTTGAGCATTCGTGAACAAGGGGCTGGAAGTAAATTCTTTCCCATTCTGAGGAGAAATGTTTCTTTCAGGAGTTTGGTGTGTTCACAGATTTTCCACCTGCACCTGGTTTGAACGGTATGGAACGTGCATAGGTCATCCGAATTTTCCCGTAAGCTCACACTTCCCAAAAAAGTGAGAACGGTTGTCGGGGAGACGACGTATTTTATTCGGAAGAGGTGGCAAAAAAGAAGGGGTGCACAGTTTGCGTGGCACAAATAAGTCGTCCGCTTCCTTATACGCGCCCTGAAATGCACCGTGGTTCTGTTCCACACAGTCGCAATCACGAAGAAGTGAGCCTGATTGGAATTCCCAACTGTGGACTGTTTTTCTGGTTGTTGTAACCGCTAACTGAAGATCAAAGGTGAGCATGGAGTGGGCACTATATCCAAGTGGTGAGTTGTGATCACTATGTCTACTAGGTGGCTCTCATTAAGGATGAATATGTCAAGCAGAGGAGGAACCTGATCGGAACAACGCCGCGTCGGGGCGTTGACATGCTGCGTCTGTGGTTTCCGTCGTATTAGCGTCGATAGAGAAGCTCACTTCACAGTCCTCAAAAGGAACCGATGTTCAGTTTATTTTGGCCGCATTAAGGTCACACACAATAGGCAGATAAGTGAAGCGTTGTAGTCCTAGAAATTTACCTAGGTTTGCGAAAACAGTGTCGTCGTCGGATGAGGAAGAAAGATCAATAGCTCCGCGCGCGCTTGCTGGTTTCAACCGCACGACAAGATAGTTATCAGTTTGAAGATAGCTGCGATACCCGTTTGTTTTCGTTTAACGTGCTTCCCCGGTAGTTAGCTGCAGCTCTTTTGATCGCACTATTAATTAGACCTGTTGGTATACTCACAGGGCTCATTTTGTAATGTCTGTTCAGTTTCAAGCGGCTGACTTGCTGTTTATGGCACACTTCTAATTCTGATGCCGTCCGTTGCAAGTGAGGTGTGCGGCCGACTGATTTTCACAATTTACTGGTTACAAAATAGTACCGTAGAACCTCCGAGCAAAGTCTCGTTGTAAATTTTGTGGCTGTTGTTCCTGTACGCGTTGCTCGAAGACGGCTCAGTAGAACCAAGGCTGTATCAAACAAGGAACTTGATAATGTTTGCGGAACACATTGCAGTATTCTACGGAGCAATCAAATTCCAGCAGTAGAATGATACCCCGGTGGCACCAAAAGATTGCAGGAGACTCGAACCATGTCAAACACCAAGAACAATTTTAAACCAGAAAATGTGAACGATATTGAAATGTGCAAAGTGAACTGCTACAGAATAAAGAACATCAAGAATATGGATTTGCATTGCCTACCAATTTATTTTTATGAAAAATGTACAACAACGTGTTTTAGAAGAATAATCAACGCGTGCATCGTTTCTGCCTTAAAAGCTGTCAACGCGTGAAGTGATCCAAGTAGCAGGACCATATTTCGCGTTTTTCTAGGAAGTCTTGAACGAACGTCTGAAAGTCACTCATTGGATGGCCAGAACTAAATTTTTTGGGCGTTTTTCCCGTCATGAGCGCCCATTCCATCACTATCGGTTCTACTTTACGAACACGTCTTGTTTCTGTGAAACACTTTGGTGAGGCTACTCGCATTTGCCCCACTATCTCAGTAGTATCGAAAAAGCAATTTCCAGTGATAAAAATATACTGGAAAATCAAGAAGAGTACACGACTGCTGGCGGCTCGTTCGTCTGGTAAGTCCTCCAAATCTTTTTTTCATTCGTTTTTTGCCTTGCATCTTGAAGTCACCACCGAAGTTACCCCTTTCAGAGCCGATAATCCGAGACATCAAGCGAGCCTTCTGGAGGCACTTAGTCCACTAGCAGCGTCTGCCGATAGATTGGGTTTAGAATAGTCGCGTCTCTGATGCAGTGAGCGTCTACCAATTCTCAGCCCGCTGATCACCCGGTCCAGATCCAAAAACGAAGGCGGTCGTGAAGATTAGCTTTTTATTAATAGAATACTAAGAAACAAGAAATTTACTTCAAACCAAAAGCGGTGCCACACCCTGTCAAGAGCTGTGCCACACCCTGTTTTCAATGATCGTCCTTCAGATCAACAGACGCTCGATGATACTGAGCAAAGAAAACAGACTGGATCCAGAATCTTGGGCTGCTGCCTCGAACCCGTATATCAATCGCTGAATCGCTGAAACCAAATAGACTAGGACAACAGGATCTGACAGGCAGACAATTCCCGAGAATAATGTTTCAAATGAATATGACTAAGTGCAACGGACCCATAATGCCCGAGCGATCAGGCGCAAAGTGGAACCAGGGTACGTACTGACAAGATCCTAACAGTAGGAAGTAGGCGGAAAGAAGTTGCACGTAAACGGTTTTCTTTGAATGAAGCACATCGAAAGATAGTGATAGATCAACAGCCAGTTCAGAGGAGAAGTAAATAATCGCGTGCGTAACTCAAATGTTCACGGTGCAATGAAGCTACGGAAATTATCCGGATGAAGTGAATAAAATAAGAATCCATCAAATGCCGGACGATATTTCCGTTGTGTCGCCTAAGGATTCGAAAATCATTGACTGTCATGACAGAAGGCATCGCGAGAGTTAAAAAGTTTCGTTTTACCCGACCGTTAATCGGTTTGTCCTTCATTTGGCGTCGAGATGAAAATCAGGGATGGTAGGTGTTGTAGCTGTGTGAATGCGTTATGGTGTGGAGAATGTTTTCATATGTGATTAATTTATAATCGATGTCACACTATATTCCTTTCCAGGTTATGGATTATTTACAGGGCTTCAAAGTTGTCTTTGAGGGTCGGGAATTTGTTAGCTTCTGTTGGTTCAAAAGCAGCTCAGATAGGTACATGAAGGATTACAGTGTTCTGAACGTGCTTGGTCCAAACAAGAAATCAGTCATTGGGCGCTTGAAATATGATCAGGTGAGTGTGATTACCATTGAGTTTACGTGGTGGACGGCGTTCCACTGTATAAGATACGAGCGAATTTAGAGCGAAATCAGTGGATTACGACGTGTTTCGTGCGTTGAGTTCACATACTTTCCATTGCACAGTTCCCGCAATACATGCTGTCAAACATGCTTTGACGTGATTACGAGAAGAACCGGACTGGATGTTAGCTCTTTTACATTGGAGCACAACCACAACATGACTGCCTTTCTGTACAACGCACATTCAGTGATTCGTCGGCTCACAGAAAGTGAAATGATCGACTCGAGACCTGGAAGTTGATGAAATAAACCTTGTAATCACCATTCAGATAATTCTTTTCAGAAGCCGATATTTGTTTGATCGCATAGCTACTTGCAATAACGCTGAAGAGTGGGTGGTCACCTTTGTCTATTCACTTTAAATGTCCAATCGGGATGTTGCGACAACCAGGTGAACATACCCGAGCTTCATGAACCACTTTTTGTACAACTGGCCATGTATAAATCCAAAGTGGGCCATCCATGCACAGTCAGATGTTGTTCACTTCGGAAATCGAGCAAACAACGCTCTGGAGAGTGCGAATGGGCGACTAAAGATGCGCGCTCATCCCAGAGATCACTTGACCTTGGCCATTAATAAAATTTGATCACACAGCGAGTGGCTGATGCGGGAGTTTGAGAGGCAGTGCATCTACGGTTGCGACCGCCGGGAGGTGATCAGCGTAGACGTGTATGTTAAGAATATACTCTCTCGGCTGACAACGTTTGCCAATCAGTTGTTGTTGAAGCACCTTAAGGGGCGTGCTCCCCTGCTACGCTTCAAACGGTTGGACGAGTTCAAGATAATCGTACTTTATGCATCATCAATTGGTAGTCTGTAGTAATTCGTGAGGTCGTAGCGTTGTAACTGTAGGGTGCACGTAGGCTGTCCGTTGAGCGGGTCACCCCAGAAGCCTTCATGCGGTAGAATGCTTCACTTCGCGTTCAACAATTTTTCTTTTTTGGAAAGCACATGAAGTTCTATCTCCTGGGAGGTCACGCAACTGCACGAACTTGCCGACTTCCTTGTTAACATGGAGCCAAAGCGGCTTACGCCCGATCACATTGAGCAGTACATACGGCAAGCAGATCACGCCGACTTGCGCCCGCATTATGTTTGTAATTTGTCAGCTGCAGTCTTATCTACTTACTCACGGCGCCTCCATATTTCAGTGGTTTCTAGTTACACGTGAGGATGATCATAAACGCTCGAACATATCAACTGTCAGAACCTATATCACGGAATATCGAACGCACAAGTTCACGGTAAATGATCTGCAATTTACACAGTTCACGCTTATCAATCATTCGTTGCTAGCACATTCTCTCTACAGAATCATCAAATTTCAGCTATCTCTTGAACCTCTTTCCGTATTTACTTAGCGCAATTCCTCGGGGTCTTTGATAAACATCTTTTACGCATTACAACCAAAATAATTTCCCAAAGCATAGTCGGCATATTTTATACTTTCCTGGATATTTCGTCTACCATCATTCAGGTAATATTCCAAACTGATATATTAACGGTATACCAACCACAGCATTCACCCCCTGTGGATAATTTTCAGCCAATGAAAGAGTAACTGTACGGAACGTTTTAAAATGAGGGTTGTGTATCTTCATCTCTGTTCCGCACTTCTACTGCTGGCAACATCACCAAAATAATATGTAGGTTCCATGTGAACACCCTCTGACGTCATAAGCATGCCGTTTTGTCCTAATTCGCTAGATGCTGTACACACAGTTGTTCCATGATTCATGTCGCAATATACGTGTTCGTCATCGTTTGCATCGTTGATATTCTGTGGGTTGAGTGTGTTGCGTGTGGTGTGCGAATTCTCTCTGCATTTCAGCCACTCATTTTTGTGCTTTGTTTGCTGGAGCTATCGAGTGTCTTCACCAGAGACGGTCAACCTACGATTGAAAAATCAGTACAACATCGTTCTTTGTATGTGAGGCTCCTAACCCCTTTTAAGAGAAATCCGAACGTAAGACGGCGAGTCAAGCAGAGGGGAATAAATGTGCATAAAAAGCCTGGTCACCGACTGACCGGTCCGAATGGGGGACCCGTACCTTTTGTTTCGTCTGTAGCAGCCCCGTTTAACTCTTCAGCCGTTTTCAGGGAATAAGATGGTCTAATGTCCCGTGTTACACTGCCATCTAAAGATCTTACAGACAACTGGCGTGCGTATCTGTCATCAACAGGAGACACTTCGGTGATTACACCATGAGGCCGAATACCTCTAGAGACATTTTCCTGAAGAACCACATCACATACCTGAAGGTCGCACCAGGACTCCAACTACTAAGATGTAATTCATAACTTGGGTAGATACTCATGTTGCTGTCGTCTATAAAACATAAAAGTTGTGCTGTGCTTTTTTCCAGCTCGCGGTTTAACGCTCGCGCAGTCGCTTTGTCTGTAATTAGGCCTACATCCGAATGCAACGGGAGCAACTCACCTGAGTGAAGCACCTGGGGATTATCTGGATCGTCATAAACATGCACGAGTGGCTTATCGTTGACCATCAACTTAACTTCCACCCTGTAGGTGTTGGGCGACTATTCAATAATTACCTTTTTAAGTGTCACAGACAACAGCACTCATCTCACTGTTCCCGAGCTCCGCCCCGATGATATGTCCCCGGAAGGTTGAAATGCCAATCATTCCCCTAAGCTTATCTGTCGACGCTTATTGGCTCCAATGTCGTAGACTCCGTTTTAGTTCTAGGTCGGCTCCGACAGAGTTGAGACTGTTGCCGCCGTAACTGGCCTCCTGCTTGCCCCCGCCTTCCCTAAAACCTTGTCAGGGTAATGAGAAAGGTGTCCGTATAGATGGAATGAAATACTTCTGTGTGCATGGCACTGGTCTGCAAACAGGTAACCTTGCAGCCATAGCTTCCTGGTTCGTTTTTTCTACCCGCCTTGAATAGACTGAAATAGTCCATCTCACTGTATCTGAATGAGTAACCCTCCGTCGATGCTGTCATCTATGTGGATGGGGCCATCGTTTGAGTGCACTTGTTGGCATAAACCCTTTCACCGTGATAGCGCTCACCTAACACCCGTTTGAGGACAGTAATAAGTTTTGAAATCCAGAATCGTCCTATAATGCTGGCGAGCACATGCGAGGCAACCACGTGCCTTCGGATTCGTGATACATACGTACCTAAGGAATCGTGACAGCACCGTGACCGGCGATGATCATCAGGTTCGTAAAATTTCTATTTCATGGTAGGATCCTACCACCAACGTACATATCTACATCTATCAACGTTGGTCGCAATCTTTCAATTCCACCCGCCCAACGAGGGTTTATGATGGACCCCTTTAGGACTCTGACTTCTTTGGAGAACTTGCGCTCTTGAACAAACTTTACAAAATTGAGAAAACTGTCATTAATTTTTGACGCCCAAAGGAGCCCTACTCTGATTAGCACACGTTGTCTAGCGCAAATCAACACGAACAGGAAGCTAACAGCATGATAACTGAGTGATGACCTGCAGTAACTCGGTCCAACTAGAGTGTCTTAACACCAACCGCGGCAGTATAAAACAAGAGTTAGATTTCGTAGTAATCGCGTGAATGCATCTAATCTCGGGGACTCCTTTCAACAAGAAATAAAAAGTTGCCACACGCCGGGGTGCGGCATCCTTCAGTATTCAAGGGCCAATAATGGTCTTGTGAGGAGGCACAATACAGACAAGCATGAGCCAAAGCTCAGTACGCAATGCACACGACTTTCATAAAGGAAAACTGAATTGGCACCAACAACGCAGCAGAACTTTTTTGAACAATTCAACTTCAACCCCTGCGCGGCTGCTGGCTTTGGCTGCACGCTGAACTATCACAGTGAGTCATCGAGCAAAATACAAAATGGTAGGAACAACTGACGACGCATTAGCTTCAAAATAGAGTACCAATGCCCTGTTTCTTATAGGACTTGTCCGTAGGTAGTAAAATCTGTCGTTAGACGGCGATGAAGTGGGACATCCGTGAATATCAGGAATTTGCAAACCATTGATCCCCAGGACAGAAATGGACGCGAAACTCAAAATGTTCTGTTTTAGCCGACCGTAGATTGGTTTGTTCCTCGTTTGGCGCCGAAATCAAACTTGTCGCCGAATTGTGTTCTGACGGTGTGAGTGCATTTTCTTGAGAAATAATTTTTTGTTTAATTGATAGCTAACCGTTCCATATCGATGAATGATGTATGTGTGAACTTGATGTGGTGTCTTCATGCTTTTTCGTCAGCCTATATCAGAGAATGCCGATTCCATGCTAAATCCCATTTTAAGTGATGGATTGTCTACAAGGCTCCAGAGACGTCTTCGACGATCGGGAATTTTGAAGCTTCAACAAGTTTAGGAGTTGTTCAGACAGACACAAGAAGGAACACAATGTTTTGTAGTGCTTGGTTTGACCAAATTCAGGCAGTGAATGTTGGAATACAATAATGTGGGTGTGATTACTAGTGAGTTTACATATTAGATGACGTACCGGTTGATAAAATACGGGGGTCGTATGAGCAAAAGCCCTGCATCACGACGTGTTTCATGGTTTGCAGATGCATGTGGGCGGACCATCGGGCACAGACGTCAGTTTTTCGAACGAAAAGGTTTCATGGGAGAGCCTGATTTGCATCCTGTTCAACAATGTAACTTTACGGGAAGCATATGAAGTTCGACCTACTAGGGTCTCACATAACTTCATGAAGTGACCGATTTTTTGCCGCCTTAATGCCAAACCAGCGTACGCCCCAGTATAGTGAGCGGCATATACGGCAGAGTGATCACGCCGACTCACGCCCACAGTATACTTGGAAATCATCTCTTACAGTCTTACCTACTTATCAACGGTGCTCCCAAATATCGGCCGTTTCCAGCTCCATGTGGTGATGATTATACAACCTCGCAAACACGCACGCACCACAAGTGGATTGACGCAGCAAACGTGCGACTGTAAACGCGGGGTTCTTCTTGGCTCTGTATCTCCTTCCGATTCTTCCATGGAGGGCAAGATAGAGGAGAATCAACGGACTATGTCCGTGATGGAGCTAGAACTACACTTTCTGAATGAATACATAGCGCTTGCCCCCATGGTGTTGCAATCACCAAGAAATCAGTTGACCTGCCAACTGCGCACAAAGAAGCGGCCTCGAAAATGAAGGAGAAGGCTCCCAGGGAATGGAGAGTTGTTTTACGGGGCCGCTTCCCCACAACCTCTTTTCCAATCGAGCTATCCACAACAGTCTCAGCGACTTCATCCTCCCCGGACGTCACAAACCTGGTACTTGCGACTAGGCTGCGGGCCAAGACAACCAAAATGTCACTTGGCCTTTTGGCTACATTGCCAGCCATGCTCATCCCCGATGTCGTGATTGGATAAACAGGGGCTTTGAAGTCCGTCAGCGCTCACCTAAGCAGCGTGTCTTTCGATCGCTGTCGGGAAGACAGGGTGAAACGCGAACAGCGTACTAAGACTGAGCCACGAATTATGACAGACCAGAAGCTACGGCTGAAGTCTAAGGTCGCAGTTTCTGCCTTTGAAGTATCCCCCCAAACCTCTGCATCTGTTGTAGAAAGTGAAGACACCGTCTGGGCGGTCGTCCCAATTACCGACGCACCAGACACAAGCACGAGCGTTGAAGGTACCAACACTGCGCGAAAACCGTTTTCACAGTTACCCACCCCAAAACTCACCAAACGGCACGGCAAAAATTCCGGTTCCAAGAATTCGGAAAGAAATTGACCTGCTAGGGTCGCCTCTTGCAACTCAAAAAGCATTAATTTGGCCCACACCTCTAAATAGCTCCATAACACAGCGCGCATTGCCGTCCTCCAAACCTCGCACCCAGTAAAAAAAGAAGTCAAATTTCCTGTGGGTGAAAACCTCTAAACACTCTTTCAAGCAGCGGAATTTGACAGGAGCGCAGAGGTCGCAAGTTGCGGCGCCAAGAATGCTAGTCAACCGCCATGTATGGTCGCCGACCTACGCACAAACGGTGATGTCGCACCCATAGCACGGAAGGATGGCCGTCGCAACAACTCAGGGGAACAGACCGAGTCCAGCTCCACCACCCTCCTTAATTCTGGGCCTTTTCTTCCAAGCGCTTTCTCTCACTTTCCTTTCTCTTTTCACGCGAAATCCAGCAAGAAAGTAGCTTCCAGGTGCATGCATACAAACAGTGTGAGTTCGTCCAATAAGGTATCGGAAATCAAACAGTTAATTCATGAAATTCAACCCCACATTTTCGTTTTCACAGAGACCTGGCTTACAGTTGATATCAGCGACAGTGAAATGAGTGTCCCCAGGGTATTCAGTTTACCGGGCTAACCCTACCCGAGGAAAAATGGGAGGTTCTGCGATTTTCCTCCAGCAGTGTCTCGCGACACCCACGGTAATCGGTGGCTTCTAGTCCCCTGGTAAACGTGGTGTTCTGTGGCTTCGACTACCACCGCGTGGCGAAGGCTCACTCCTAGTAGGGGTGATTTATCGTTATAGATCATCTGACGTCTCCGACGACGATATCCTTCTGGTAAACTCGGACGGCTTCCTAGGCTTACAACACTTTACTCATCTGCTTATTATGGGTGACTTTAATGCACCTAAGATAAATTGGTCGTCAGTTTCTTACCAAGAATTTGAGAGCGGATTTTCGGCTCCTTTATCCACGCTGTTACAACAGAAGGCGTAGATTCAGCACGTCAGCGCTTCGACGCGGCATGGTTTTGGTCAGATTTCCCCCTCTGCTCGACTTAGTCATCACTAACAAGAGCCACCTGGTAGACAGAGTGATCACCAAGCCGCCACTTGGACACAGTGGCCGCTCTGTGTTAGCTTATTATCTTATCTGTTACTGGCTACAACAACAAGCAAAAATGTCCCCAGTTCGAAACTTTAATCCTGCAGATTTTGACAGCCTGAGAACCTACTTAGGTTCACTTCCTCTTGACCTGGACTCCGTGGACAAGAACGACCACACGTTCCAAGGCGCAATTCAGAATGCGGACGACTCATTTATACCGCGCAAACTGTTCATTCTCTCTTATCGGCCACCACCTCCGCGCAGGATACGTCGTCTTCTCGACAACCGTTCCCATTTATTCGCGAAGCATGTACTCACAGGAAACTCAGAGGACCTGGGCGCGTTCCACATTGTCCGAAACAGGTGTAGGCGGGGAATCCGCGATTAAACCAAGCTCGTACAAGAGAAGATCCTCCTTAGAGCCCGCGGGAACAAAAACTTCTTATTTAAGCATACGCGACGACTAAGAAAAAACAAAACCTTCAGCTCTTTCTTTACGACTACCCAACGGGGAGACTTCATCTGACTCCCTGGTTGTGGTCGAGTTATTCAGGGAGTACTACTCGGCAGTCTACAACGTCGCACCCCCGAGCTGACATCCTGTACTACCGTTGCAGAAGTTCAGCCAACCACTCGTGACCGCTGAGGTTTCTGTGCTAGATGTTGGAGATCTTCTCCTCAAGGTAAATCCATACAGTGCAATTGGTCCTCACAAGATCCATCACAGATTACTCAAAGAAGCAACCGGTCTGGTAGAACCTGCAGTGAGATCACCTTCGACGTCCCCAAAATTCTAAACTCCCCGCGACGTGAGATTTGCCTTGCCAGTACCACCGCGCCTGTTCACATTACCTTGTATATGTGAACTTACTACAAACCACTAGCATCAAAGTTAGTGGGCCGGCATAAGTATCGTGGTTTTATTCGTAGCTGTATAATGAATCCGAACCATCTCCACTGCTGTAGGTTACATTCACTAGGATAGCAATGTTGAGCTATTACCGTTAGGAACGCCGCTCAACCAGTCTAACGCTTGATTGACTTCTGAAGGTCCATTGGAATTTTCCGTCGACGCAATCTTCCACTCTGTCTGCTGCTGTGCGGTTGTGCTCAAGGTGCTTTCACGTCCAGCTCCCTAGCACCCCTTAATTGTTACGTTGAAGTCTGTTGTGAACGGTGAGTAAATCAATAAATAAAGTTTGTTTGCAGATTCACTGTTTTCTCCCTGCGACTTCCGATTCACGGTAGCATGAGGTTGTGGAAACTCTGGGGGTACGAATTTAGGATCTAGCAATACAATTTGGTGAGCCCGTTCCATAAGCCTTTTTATACTGATTTTCCTTATTCATTGCACCCCTTGTATACGCTAGATTCAGTTATTTCTCTCGTGTTTGCATACTTATATTCATCCATATATAGCACTAAATTTCGTGCCCTGGTTCCACTAGTTCCTAAGCATTTGTGTTTTTTCAGAATCCTTTGTGTATTTTGAACGATGCAATCAGATACCTCAGACCGCAAACTGGAGCTCACCGAGAAAGATGCGAAGGAAAACGCCTCAAGCTTTCGTGTCCTCCATTATGTCCCGGACGACCCAGAGTACTGGCTAGCGCAGCTTGAGCTGCAATCCCAGTTAGCACGCATCACTAGCCAGAATGCCAAGTTCACATACTTGGCTACCGCTTCGCCAATGTCGGTCGCACCCTATATCCGAGATTTAGTGGTTAGACCACCCGAGAGCAACCCTTACGGCGCACTGAAGGACACATTCTCAGAACGTGCTGTCGTATCGGGAGAGAAGCATCTCAAGCAGGTCCTTAGCTAACTGCAGCTAGGAGATATTACTCCATCTCAACTGCTTCAACAGTTGAAACAGGTGGGACAAAATCACAAGATTGACGGCAAACTCATGCGTTACTTTTGGATGCAGAGGTTGTCCGACTTTGTACAGGCAATTATTTCTCCATTCATGTCAACGAGTTCTTTGGACGCCTTGGCAAAATCGGCCGACTCAGTCATCCAACACCCTCCCAGCAAAATGCACCGGGTCGATGCACACACAGAAAGTGCGCCCGCCGAGTTGATAACAAAAGTAGAAGAACTTTGTCGAGAAATTCAAACTCTTGAAGCTTCTCGCTGTCGCCCCGCTTCTAGAGGACGTAGCCGTTCTAGGTCGCGTTCATGAACGGTGTATTGCTGGTACCATCACATGTTTGGGACCAAGGCACGGAAATGCGTTAAGCCGTACATCTTCTCAACCGTCCCGGGAAGCGGAACTGCCAGCAAGTAATGGCGACGACTGTTGCTGGCAGTCCTACCTCTGGTCGCCTATCTTTTATACACGATGAGAGTTCTAGGTTGCGTTTTCTAGTAAACACCGGCGCTCAGGTCAGTGTCGTACCACGTAGAAAAGAGGACATGCCTCGATCAACGCCCTTCCAGCTCATTGCCGCCAATGGAACCCCAATAAGCACTTTTGCCACATGCTCCTTGACGTTGGATGTGGGCCTGCGGCGTGTTTCTCGTTGGGTGTTCATTATAGCGGATGTGCCAGATGCCATTTTGGGCATGGACTTCTTAAATCATTTGGGTTGGTCGTCAACGCAGGTCACCACAAGCTCCTAGATCCCCTGACGTGCATATCCTCTATAGGGACCACTTTTCCGACGACTGTCCTCAGCCCAATGCTTGCTGAACCAACCGGTGACGATAGAAATCCAGCAGTATTGCGAGAATTCACGTGTTTGACCCGTCCACCTAACGAGTTACCTGCCGTCATTACGGACGTGGTACACCACATCAAAAGGAAAGGTCCACCAGTTTTTCAGCGACCGCGACGGCTGGCGCCAGACAAACTGCGCATCGCTCGTGCCGAATTTCAACACATGCTGGACATGGGTATAATTCGCCTCTCTGACAGCCCATGAGCATCTCCTCTGCACATGGCGCCAAAGAAGACAGAAGATGATTGGCGTCCTTGCGGAAATGATCGAGAATTGAGCAATGCTACTGTTCCAGATAGGTACCCTGTGCCACATGTCCACGACTTAACTACCAGTCTCGCTGGTAAAACCATCTTCAGCGAAATCGACCTCGTCCGCGCCTATCACCAGATACCGGTAGCACAAGAGGATATACCCGAGACGGCTATTACCACTCCATTCGGTTTGTTCGAATTTGTGCGCATGCCTTTTGGCCTTCGTAACGCTGCACAGACGTTCCAACGTCTGAATAATGAAGTCACCCGTGGACTAGACTTCATTTATGTATACCTGGACGACATCCTCGTGGCTAGCTCTTCCCCCGAAGAGCACATAACCCATATACGGACGCCGTTTCAACGTCTGGCATCATACGGCCTCACCGTCGACGGAGCTAAGTGCGAATTTGGTCAAGCCTCGTTGAATTTTTTAGGCCACAGCATCTCTGCAGATCGGATTAAACCGCTTGATTCCATGGTCGAGGCTATTCGATCGTGCCAACTTCCCGATACAATTCTCAAGCTTCGACGCTTCAGTGGACTCGTGGATTATCACCGTCGATTTATTCCCAACTGCGTCAAGCTTATGCAACCTTTGACTGATTCACTTCGGGGTAAGAAACGAACTTTGTACCTAACCCCCGAAGTAAATGTTAAGCAGGCACTCGCCTCTTCAGTCATGTTGCATTTTCAACCGGACGCACCGATTAGTATCGCCGTGGGTGCATCAGACACAGCCATAGCTGCGGTGCTACAGCAAGCAGTTCGCGAGACGTGGCAACCGATCGCATTCTTTTTTCAACGTCTCAGCGATACCGAAATGTGATACAGCACTTTCGGTCGTGAACTGTTAGCCGTGTATAGGGCTGTGCGCCACTTTCGCCACGCACTCGAGGGCGCGATTTCATCATTTTCACGGACCACAAATCTCTCGTGTACGCTCTACGGAATTACTCCGATAAACATTTACCTCGAGAAGCTCGACAGCTAAACTATATAGCCCAGTTTTCTACGGACATACGCCATGTCTCCGGAGCTGCAAACGTCGCCGCAGATACTCTATCACGAATGCACAACGTGTCTACAGCCACCGGCTTGATATCACATCACAACATAGCAGCACAACAACAGTCCGATTGCACGTTTATGGATGATCTGAAACGCACGAACTTACGCCTTGTCACAGTTCCATTGACGTCTTCGCCCGGTACCATTATATGTGACAATACGCTGGGACACCCCAGGTCAGTCGTGCCACATTTGTTACGAAAATCAGTTTTCGAAGCGTTGCATAACCTGTCACATCTAGGGATACGCGCATCACTAAGACTGGTCGCGGATCGATTCGTCTGGCCCAACATGGATCGGAACGTGCGCCATTGGGCCCGTTGCTGTCTTGCATGTCAACGTTCCAAGGTCAACCGATACACGAGCACCCCCTTGGACATTTTTCCAACTCCTCTTTATATGCAGATTAAGCAGACACTCCAGACCAGCATTCTCTGTAGCGCATGGAAAAAGGCGACATTAACATCCATATTTAAAGCAGGCGACCGGTACTCTCCAATTAACTATCGGCCAGCCGGCCTTACTAGCATCCCGTGCAAAATACTGGCGCACCTACTAAAGCGCGTCATCCTCAATCACTTCTTATCAAACAATCCTTTCTCTTCCACTTAGCATGGCTTCCTTTCTAATCGGTCATGCATAAAAAACGTTTATTTTCATGGATAGCCTGACGGAGGCCAAAGACAACGGTCTCATCTCAGATACCATCTTCTTTGATTTCGCCAAGGCTTTCGACCGTGTCCCATATGGCCACCTGAAACAAAAACTGGAAGCAACAATAAATGTGCTCACATGTCACTCGGTGGAGATCCTGGCACTGCCCTCAAGATTCATAGTGCGTCTGGCACAGTAGATATCATGAGGATCGATCTGAAGAATGATCTGGATATCTGGTTGTCGTCTAACTTGTTCTACACGTATCACCATGAGATGGCGGCAAAAAAAGTATTTGCCACTCTTGGGATAATTAGACACATTTTCTTCCGCATAGACAAGAAGGCGTTTTAAACGCTTTGCCGGGTTTATATATTATCGCTCCTCGAGTATGCGAATCAGGTGGCATATACCGGCTTGAAGAAAGACATCCTAGCTGTTTAGCGTGCCCAGCGCGCGGCTGCAGAACGGGTCGCGGGCCTGAGCAATGTTACTTACGAGTCTCGGCTTGAAATTCTTGACCTGCGCCTACTTGAATTTTGAATACTCCGTGGTGATTCAACAATCGCACACTTCTTCTTCAGAGTGAGTCTCGTAGAACAGTTCTTCAATGTAGAGAATAATAACATCGAGCGAGGACATAGTAGGAAGCGCTACTAGGGATAGTTCTAAAGTTTTGCTCGCTTTTCATTCTGCTAAAATTTCCTTATGTGGGCACTCTTACTTTGTTCTTGGTATTCATTGTAATTCCTAAGAGCAGCGCTACACCTTGTTTTCAATTATCGCCTTTCAGATCAACAGAGGCTGATGAAGGAAAATCCACTGGATCCGGGAACCTTGGGCCTCTGCCTCGAACCCGTGTATCAATCGCTGAATAGCTGTAAATTTTAAAAATGCGCTCAGCCCGATGAACCACTGGTCCTTTCAATACTCTTAAATTTCTTTTTCCTATGAATACTTGAAGAAGCTGCTGTTTTCGTAAGTCCAACCTGTGAATTTTGGTGCAGCTGAACGGGCCAAATTTCATGCACTTTTGAAAAAAGAAAATAAGGATATCTGACAGCTGACTTTTCTGTGTCTGACGTTCAGGACCTCTTGCTTGAGATCAATCCTTATAGTGCCATGGGACCAGACAAGATTCATCCCCGGATCCTCAAAGAAGCGGCCGTCGGTTTGGCGGTGCCTCTCTTTGATCTGTTTAAACAGACACTTCGGACAGGCACTCTTCCAGAGACATGGAAAGAGGCCAATGTCTCAATTATATTTAAAACAGGCGATCGTCACTCTCCTGCTAGTTATCGGCCGATCAGCCTTACCACCATCCCATGCAAGATAATGGAGCGACTGTTAAAACGCACTATCTTTAAGCATTTCTTCTCAAATAACCTCTTCTCTTCGACCCAGCATGGCTTTCTTCCTGAGCGGTCATGCATAACTAATATGTTAATCTTCATGGATAGCCTAACAGAGGCCAAAGACAATGGTCATATCTCGGACGCTATCTTCTTCGACTTTGCCAAAGCCTTCGACCGTGTCCCACACGGTCCTCTGCTGCACAAACTAGAAGCCTATGGGATCCAAGGAGAAGTTCTCCGCTGGATAACCTCCTTTCTTGGTAACAGGACTTTCAGAGTAAAAACCGGTTCAGGCCTTTCGTCCCCATCCCCAGTCTCTGTGGGGGTCCCTCAAGGATCGGTACTTGGTCCATTGTTGTTTCTTATTTACATCAATGATCTCCCCGATTTGATCTCTAGCAACGCTCTCCTTTATGCCGACGACTTAAAAATCTGGAACGCCTGTGACCCCAGTGCATTGCAGATTGACCTTGATCGTATTAAGTGCTGGTCAGATGATTGGAGTCTCCCTCTAAACGACAGTAAGTGTGCGCACATGTCACTCGGAGGAGACTCTGGGAACCTATTCGTGATACATGGTGCACAAAGTGTAGTAGGTATCACGAAAGTAGACCTCAAAAAAGACCTAGGGATCTGGCTATCGTCTGGGTTGTCCTTCTCTTATCATCACCAGCTGGCCGCAAAAAGGGGTCTCATGACTCTCGGGATGATCAAACGAACCTTCCCCCGGATTGACAAGCGCGCCTTTCACACGCTTTACAGAGTCTACATAAGACCATTGCTCGAGTATGCCAATCAAGTCGTCTACACCGGTTTGAAGAAGGACATACTCGCCATTGAACGTGTCCAGCGAGTGGCCACCAAAATGGTCACTGGCTTGCGGCATCTATCCTACGAGTCTCGCCTTGAAATTCTCGATCTTTATCCACTTGAGTTTCGTAGACTCCGCGGCGACTTAATTCTTACACATTTTCTCTTTAGCACAGGACTTGTGCAACAATTCTTTACCCTAGTAAGTGATAACAGTCGAAGAGGCCACGACAAGAAGCTCTATAAGCTTCGACCTCGGACCTTCCTAAGACAACAGTTCTTCTCTTATAGGGTTATCAACTACTGGAACGACCTACCACTAGAGATTGTTAGCTGCTCTTCTAAAGACCGTCTCAAAGTGTTATTGGATTCCCACCTACTTAATAAACCGTTAAATTAATAATTTATCCTGTTTTGCTAGATTATTATTTTACTCTGTTCTTGGTACTTTCTGTAACCCCCAAGAGCGGTGCTACACCCCGTTTTCAATGACTGCCTTTCAGGTCAACAGAAAACCGCCGGACATCGAAACGAACAAACTGACTGGATCCGGGTAGATTGGGCCCCCAGCCTCGAACCCGTGTACAAATCGCTAAATCGCTGAATTCTCAAAATTCAGGCACAAGCAGCTCAGTATATTTTCGGAGACCATTTACAAACCTAACTTCTTGACCGTCTGTTAGCGGGAATGAATATGCTAGATCTGCAACGGAAAATTTAACTTCTTCCAAATTCTATTTTCCAGTCATCTAGAACGTTATGCGAGTAGTATCAGGATGTCAAGGCTGCTGGAAATGATTGACCAATGATCTTATACAACAGTGACGATCAGAATATCACCGTAGACGACCGTCCGAGAAGGTAAACATTCGAAATGCAGTTGATTATAATCAACCTGCATCTGGTTCAAATGGTGCCCGACGGTGCTGCTAGAGAGGAAGACTGCGTCGACGGAAAATTCCAGTCGAACTTCAGAATTCAATCAAGCGTTAGACTGGTTAAGCGGCGTTCCTAACGGTAATAACTCACCATTGTTATCCTAGTGAATGTAACCTACAGCAGTGGAGATGGTTCGGATTCATTATACAGCTACGAGTAAAACTACGATACCTATGCCGGCCCACTAACTTTGATGCTAGTGGTTTGTAGTAAGTTTACATATATAAGATAATGTGAACAGGCGTGGTGGTACTGGCAAGGCAACTCTCACGTCACGCGGAGTTTAGAATTTTGGGGACGTCAAAGGTGATCTCATTACAAATCATGTGGCGGCAAACATTCTCGTTTGATTTATCGACTCCGGAACGCCAACTGTCGCGAGTCTGGCCAGAATCGGCCAATTCAATCGGTTTGCCACAGTTCAGAGTTTTCTTAAACACAGTCCAATTATAAAGATGGTAACTTGTGTTCCGGCCTTCATTCTATTGCTTCGGCTGTTAATTTTGTTTATTCCACCGGTCACATTAAACGAATCTACTCAGCCAATAAATACATTGAACTTCCATTCACTGTGGACACTGGTAGTTTTGAATTATTTATCACTGCTGAGTTTGTAAAGTACCCGAAGACCGTAATTATAGAATCTTTCGAAGTTTATGTGAATAGTTTCATTGAAGATAATTCGAAAATTCTTGGTTCTTTGCGAATCGCACTTTCTGAATCCTAACCCAGTTTTAACAGTTGCCACTTTTTGGTCATTGATCTAGTTCCATCGATCATTGGTTTAGAAAATATAAAAATTCTGGACATTTCTGCTCCACTGTTCTCAAGTGCAGGTAAATTACAAATGCGTAATTTCGCTACTTCGGTGTTCGACAGCTTCCGGTGGTATGCGTACTAAAACAGGTTTACCCGAACTCAAAGGCAATCCAATTTTTATGAAGCGATGAGTCATCTCTTCTGGGTCACGTGAACTGATCGGGAAAGCAATCGAGCAACCTGTGGGACAGGGATATTAAAACATCTGCAATCTTCGACTTGGGCTACATTCATTGTGCTCCCGCTTAAACGTGACAGCAAAACGCCTCGAATTTGCAGTGTTTACCGACTCACGCTCAACAAATTCTTTTTGCACTGTTCAGTCAAAGGAAGTTCTCCGTCATCTTCATGGCTCAAAAAATTTCAAAGCTCGATTTATAAAACGCTTTTCTACATGTTACACTTAGGGCTTCTGACCAACATCAGTGTTACTTCTCGTTTGTTTCGGTAAAATTTTCTACTCTTCGGTTTGAATTTGTCACCTGCTGTATTTCAAGATGTCATCGCTAGTTCTGCTGGGCGTTCACAATACCATCAACGCAGACATCGGCTGCACCCCTGCTGAATTTGTCAATAGGAGCACCTTATGCCTGCCAGGTGAATTGATTATGGAGTCTAGAACCACTAGTTAGATAGGCCCAGCATCTTACGCTATGCGTAGGTTAAAGCCCACCCCGACGAGGAACACCCCGAGACAGACCCAAATACACGAAGATGTGCTAACTTGCTCCTTCGTGTTTATCAGGGTCGATGCGCAAAGGAAGTTTCTTCAGCCGCCGTATGATGGTCCGTTTAGAGTGCCCGAACGCGAAGACAAGCATTTCATCAGCAGTCATAACGACACTCATAAATCAGTAAGCGTCGATCACATAAAAGTGGCCCATGTGGATTTTTCTAACGTGTCTCCTGGTCATCCGGCCATAGCTACCCCTCCCTCCCATCCAATTCTTCCAAGCCTATCCGTTCCACAAACTCTAAAAACAGCTCTGGAACTCATTACACTCGCTGATGACGTATAGTTCTTCTCATTGCTTTTCATTATCATTCTCAGTTTATCCTTAATTAAGCTCATAAGGCAAAGCCTCTGTTTGGTATTCTTCCTCAAAATAATTTTGTTTGGACTCACTGATATGAACAAACTCTCGGAGTTCTGTTGAGTTTTCTGTCATCCGGCACAATATTACTTACTTTTTCTCCAAGGTTATCATCAATATTGATTACTAATGAACCCTCAACGGGTATTGGAGCTGTGCTGGAACAAGAGGGTCATCCTGCTACTTGCATTTCTAGACGCCTCAGTTCAGCAGAGCGTGGCTGTTCACAAACTCAGAATGGAGCATTGGCGATTTACTAGGTGGTCACCAGACTTCACTTCGGTGGTAATTCCACCATAGTCACGTATTACGGCGCCCTCAACTTCATCTACAATTCTAACAAGTCCGCTGCCGAGTCTTCTGCATCAGTGGTTCGGCTGTGGAATGCTGATTTGGCTGCGTATTCGTACAATATCCAACACAGGAGTGCAAAATTCATTCCTCATGCTGATTGTTTGTCTCGGTGTGCTGACTCCGGAGAAGGTAGTGATTCAGGCTATTTATTGACTCAGCTGCTTTCAGTTTCTCGGGTGGTTTAATTCTTGATACCCGAAGGCACCACCATGCTATTTTGACTCCATTACGTGACGGTTGGGACTGCGATGTCCGGCAAAGATTTCTTCAGTTCTACGAACGTTCAGGTAGACTCTCTATTATTCCCAGTGGTGTTAGACTTAGCATCCCCGCCACATTACGGTCGGTAGCATTAGACGACTTTTTGGAATCGAATGTCCTTTTGGAATCGAAAAAATGAAATCATCGGCCTGTCTTATCTGCTGGTGGTCGGAATCAAATGCTGGTATGTGCAACATTACTAAATATTGTGCTCAGTGTGAACACAAGGCGCGATCGCGACAATCGAAATGGACGTCGTGGCCAATTATATGTTAAGCATTGCAACGAATACCTGCTGACTGTTGTGGTCCATTTTTAGGTGAATATTTTACTTTGGTTATCCTTGATTCATATTCCCGTTGATCGGAAGCTTATTTTGTGCCATCAGCAACTGCAAACTTCACTCCGTTTGCATTGTGAAATACGTTCAGTCGGGAAGGAGTACCGTGTGCTTTGGTTACTGACAACGACACTCGTATCCCTGTGCAGAAGTTTGATGAATGGCTAAAACATGTGCAATTTTGGAGAGCTGTAGAATGGTGTTGACAACTTCTTGATGTAGTGTTGAAATTCTGACTATTCAGCAACTGGGTGTAGTTCAGGTAAGCTGTTCAAGAACCGTTCTGTCCGAACAAACGTGCTTAGTTAGGAATCAGCTGAAGTTGCGTATCATCGTGGTAATTGCATCCACTCAGCTGGAGGAATTGTTCTCAATAGCCTGGATTTTGGAATGTGTCGCCTACTTGGTTTAGATGATGGATCAGCCCATCGTAGACACACCTACCAACTTGTCTGTAATTTACTTGTCATTACCCCTACAGTACCTGTTGGTAATACCAATTTTTATGAGTCTATTCCAGGTGCAAATCTATTTGTTGGAAGGCCTGTTGAGAACAAACACTCACAGTTGCGACTATCTGAACACCTAAGAAATGAACAGCGCAGAAACTATAACAATCTTGACTCTCAGCTGTGGCGTATGTGATGATTGTCAATAAATCCATCTCTCATAACTGTTGTCTTACGATATTGGCAATAAGCTGTACAACTGCGCTAAAGATATGAACACTTAATCTGCCTAGTTCGAGTGTTCCTACTGCTGTGTCAAACTTAGCTTTGGGATTGGGCTAAGTTACTTACTCCGTTTCCGTTTCTGTGGAACTATCAAAACATCGACACAAACGAACTGTCTGAATCCGGGTGATTTGAGTCCACAGCCCCGAAACCGTGTGCAAGTTGCTGAATTGCAATAGTCATGGTCACGTTTAAAAAAACCTGATATAAAGATGGCGGACATGAAGGTTCGAAAAATTTCGCCATAATCTGATGTAAACGGCATGGAGAAACTTTACAGAAAATTCGGTGCGGATGTGGTGGTTTCACAGTTTCATACATTTGTTAATCTGACAACCTCACATTACTGCTACATCGAACCACACTGTACACTTTTTTCTGACTTGATAAAGAACAAACAGAACACTTCTGAACAAAACTCCACTACGCGCGCGTGTTAGTAGTCCCTCCAACGGTCGGTGATTGGCAGCCGGTCAAAACATTCCGTTGTTGAACTAAATTTCAGCCTCAGCCCTTCGCGCCATCAACTACGTTTGAGACACTACGAAAGCTTCCCCAATACCAATGGACGTTTCATACACAATGTTCTTTCATGGTGACTGCAGTCTTTGATTTCACTCGTTATTTGGTATTGAGGTTTATTGTAGTTTATTCATTCTTTCTTTACAGTGAGACAGAACTTTGCGCGTTCAAGCGGAAAAACGGGAAGACATCTTGTCAGCACTTCGTTTGTTGCTCAAACACTATGAACTGTTTCAAATCTCGCAAATCCTGTAACCCACACGTAATTCTGAATTTCCAGACGCTTCGGGATGTTTTCCGATATCAGACATGTTTGTGGAATTAAGAGTGATGCAAAATTACATAAATTACATACATAAATTACATAAATAGGAAAAGGTACATTCATGTAAACTACGACCAACGGTGGAATATATCATATTGTGGCAAGATTTTTAATGCGAATTCAATAAGTCTGTGTTAGTTGATAAAATGTGCAACGCTGGCAAACACGTATCATATACCAAAAAGACATCGACTATCAGCTTCTTCCAGCTTGTGATTATTTATGAATTTCGTTATCGATTTACTGTATACGACCGATATATATATATATATATATATATTGAAATGACTGTTTAACAACATAAAACTTTGTTAGGTGATTGGCCGGAAGGGTTTAATGTAAGGGAAGAAACATGATGGGTGGCATGATGTTTTCATCTAATCATGTTTTTCACAACAGTTTTAGCCCACATAGCTTTTACGTGGTGATCAATAACCACATAAGAAAGCTACCATTAATTGTGATGTAAGAACGAACCAGGATGATCGGATTATTACAAACGGGCGCACATATTTGAAAACTTGTATGTACTAACTATAAACGTGTTTCCTTGTTCACGCGAGAGTTTTAAACTTAACTAGTGTAAGGCAGCGTGGTGCCGACGCTATTTTGGTGTGCGACCGTGTAAGTCGTGTGCATGTCTTGCTAGGCCTTTGGCTCACATTTGTTTCTGTTATCTCCTTTTATAGAATGATTGTCGAAATCCCTACTTCTGAGGAACGCTGTACCCCGGTGTCTCCACGTTGCACAAAATTTGTTCACGAGTGTGTTGTGTAACTGAAGCCAGAACGCCTAGTTTGCCTGTTACACTAGGTGCACGATCTATCCTGCAAGATTCATTACTAAGCTTTAAAGTATTGACCAGTAACTCTGATGGTGAAGTAGTCAGCTTGAACAAGTTCGAGGAGTGAGTGGTGTAATAACACGCGGTACATAGGGGTTTTTACTCATATGTTATTAGGTTCGTTTTCAAAGATATCTTCCTCAGGCATGCAGAGATTGAACGCGGTCATGACGTCCGTTAATGTAGGAGAACTTCCTAAGCTTCGTTTAGGTTTATGTATATTCCTACCAGCCCTAATTGCATACAGCAGTTTGTTCCAACTACGAGAATATTTCAGTGGTAAAACATTGGAGCGCAGTTTTTCTGAGCTTTGAAATCCGCCAAATTAAGTTTGTTCCGGACGCTGTAATTTTAGCTGTGCTGCAAGCGGATGGCAAAAGTAACGCTAAACCTACGACCATAAAATCGATTATACGTGATTGGGACGTTCATCGTGAGTCGTCGTAGCCGGAGAGAATCGATTGCAAACGCCTGACAGCAATCACTGTGAGTCAGAGATGATGGATGGCCCGGTAAACTCTTTGTGAATGCACGCTAGACACTTTCCAGAGCCACCTCATAGGATATAGGGAGGTAGCTATGCATGTACGTGCGGTACTCGAATTGGGATCGCGTTCGCAGCAGTAATAAAAATGTATGCTCAATGCCGTCCATCTTCCGTCCAGTTCTAGGTTCTAAAACAGATGTATTTTCAGCGGTATCAAACAAGTTCGAGTAACGTATGCTCAGGTCACGCAATCAGACGACAACCGTTATGATATAACCGTCCAGCCTTAAAGCCTCCTGGTATATGAAGAGCACATGCAACGAGGTCGGAGCTGCTGACTGAAAATTTCATCAGACAAGTTCGACTTCAAGGCTCTGATAACTCCGAACATCCGTATTTCACCTGAACATGAACTGACATTGTAGGCAGGAAGCATGTAGACAATTTGAATGTTGTAAACGAATAGAAACGGTTTCCCACGCTTGATAATTTCACATAAGTCGTACGCACACCTAAAAACAGTAACAAATTCAGGACTCTTCCTTGAATTGCCTCACTGAGAAAGTATCTTATATTCTCGCTGTTCGTGTGCCGGATTCAAGGTATGAAGCAAGCCAGTTAAGTGCTGGATTGCATACCAAAATGTGTTATTTTGGTCAGAAAATGCTTACGATACGCAAGGTCGAAAGCTTTTTGCATGTCCAACAATACGATAACAGTTACATCACCAGAATCGGTGGATTTCGTAGGTGGTCAAGAAATTCCAGTGGGTACGCGATTGAAGAACGTTTGTTGAGAAACTCGTGCCTGAAGTGATTCACAGTTTGCGATTATCAGAATCCAAGTGTGCGACATTTTATCATTCTAAACACCACCAGGACAAGTCGAGGTAGGGTTAATGAAGCGAACACTGTTAACTTCTCATCGCGAGCCACTTTTATGGCGGTATCTAATTATTGCAATCGGTGAATTGCCTGCTTGATTTCCGAAGTCAATGATTACTAAACGGATGACTTGTAATGAGCAAACTTAAAACGGGCTGTTATTTACCATAGATCTTGACAAGTTGTGCCAGTTCTCTAAATCAATGTTCCTAAGAGGTTCATGTAATGAAGACAGTGCTTTGTTCTGAAGAGTATGTAGACGAAGATTGAAAACTCCACGAAGTCTTCATATGCCTTTCTGTATGATAGGCATTTCAATACAAGAAGTCCAATGTACGGTAGAAATTGCCGAATTTTCGTTGCTTTCAAACGTTTGCGGTCTGAAAATATTTCGCGTTTTCAAGAAGTCAATTGACATGTCGCATGAATGAGGAAAATTATGTGAATGGTCTTCTGAATGAAACAGGAACTCCGTTGAATGTTTAATTGCAATGGCCCCGGTCTCGAAACTTTATCCAGTCTCCCCGTTATGCCCAGGCAAATTGTGTGCATGTTATCTCAGAGGAAAATATGTAATTATATCTACTTCCGTTAGGTCAACGGGTTAACCACCACTGCGGTATTCCGACTGTCGTACTGTGTGTTGCGCCTGCGGGAATACTATTTTTCGTCCATATATACGCCACAAGTGGTGGACTTTTTACAGGAGTAGTATATAGTACGGTTATTTACTTATTTAAAGTATGCTCTGGAGGCGAACCTCTGACGCCGCAATTCAGGATGCTTTTCGTGGGGCCATTACGGACAGTCAAAACATTTCGCAGCGCAACAACGTTCGCAAAGTATTTATGCATATTTTCTAGTTTTGTTTACCCGCAACCTATACCGACGACAAACGATGACATTTTTGGTACAGTTCATTCACCAAGGATAGGCCACATCTGTCGACGGGGTCTTTTGAACAATGTGACTCAATCATTGTAAGGCTGCGTGTGGACACACATCTGGTGTTCATTTCAGCTCCCTCTAGCCCCTTCTCCAATATACGTCCTCACGCTGAAGTAAATGTATTTGCCTCCCTCACTGATTTTGTGTCTGTATACGCATGTGTCCGTGCACTCACCGGCAACTAGCACAATTTTTCCTTAAACTTATGGAATGTCAAGCTCGTTTCTATCCTCGATGATTTGGTCTTAACCGCCAAGTGCGAGGCAATCATCGTTGTTATCCTAGTTACATTATTGATGGCTGCTGGTAAATTGATAAATGACTTGAGTGCTCAAAAACATACGTTACCTTCAATTGTTTGTTCGTCATTAATAGTATCTTCGCGTATGACACTTCCCACTAGATTACAATGGCGTTTTAAAGTTGGTGGCTTAGTAGAATTGGTTTGAGAATCTTCATAATGGACTTCAACTAAGCATATGTTAATATTAAAGTTCGGTTAGTCTAGAATCAAGTAATCATTTTGAAATATGAACTTATGAATTCGTGAACCACTGAAAATGATAGCGGGTATTTCCTCCTTAGAAGTAATTCGATAACATTCTTTATATGCCAGTTCAATCAAACGATTGGTGATTAGAATGAAAAACTAGGCGAATTTTCACATGACGATCAACCATTGCGTACTCCAAGTTGCAACACAAATATGGTCTTTCCTATCAAAGGACGAGCACCATGATTTGTCGATTCGGATGCGATTAAATCAGTGCTAATTATCGCGTGAACCTGCTGTTAATAGTGGAGAGGGAAAGCGTGCAATTCGTCAATGTGGTGATTGCCACCACTGGTGAAAGAAGTGAGTCGATATAAAAATTTTTTGAGTGACTGGTATAAGACACTTAAAAGACAGTTGATCGTCTCAGTGTGTGTTATATCGTGGAATGACCGAGATGATACAGTTGAGATGTAGTTATCTCTACGACCCAATAATACTGTACGCACTGTAGTAACTCCGAAGAGTCGACACCCAAGCCGACTATGAGGGTAAAACTGGTTTTTAGAAAGAGAGTTTTTACCGTCTTATTCCGAAGAAAAATTACAAGCAAAGCTCTTGCGTATTTATAGCACATCAAGCGACCTTGTGAATAATGTCCAATGAATCACATGAAAGGCATTCTAGGTCATAAACAGAACGAGCCAGCGTCCAGTGTGTTAATTGGCATGAGAGACAAAAAAGACGGTGCAATAATGGCTCGAAAAGGGTTAATTCAAATTTACAGAAGCAATAAATGTTGTTTACAGGTTAACTGGACAATTTTTGAGGGTGTTTCACATCCCCAGCAGTGTGCTGCTGGGAGACAACATAACGTAACCGGACTCATAACAGGCATTTCTGGTACTTCAGAAATAGCAATGAGAAATCCACTAACTTGCAGTACTGCTTTAGACATTGGTTGCCTATGCACACTCCGCTGCCAGTTCCGGGACCTCGTACGCATTCTTTCAAAAGGCGTTCATGCAATACAACGTATAGTCTTCAGGTCGAATGACGACTCAGGAAGGAATGACTTGAACAGAGTGATGAGCAGTTCCAGCTCAACGGCCATGGGGAACTAAAATTGGATGAGGAATAATCTCACTATGTCATAAATAGGTTGAGTCGTTAGTGAAGTACACACCGCTAGAATCAAAAGCTATGATTGGCGGTATTTGTTTCATATTATTGACCAGAGCCGAGGAGCGTCCGGGTTTAACTGTAACCACAAGTGGCTTGCAGTACACCACTTGTGGTTCCACTCGTGTTCCACGTATCCAGTGTAAACCGGAAGGATTAGGACCCAGGGGCGTGTGAGTGAGACCTTTGTGCCCAATCGGCCGGTGCTCGTTAGTCGATCCATAAGCTGACATGAAAATGAAATCCTCATTTCAGAAAATAAGCAGGGGGACTGCAATGGTGAGATTTATGCTGGAGAAAAAATATTCGGAATATTACGCGAGAAGCAGCTGGGTAT
>QNGE01000444.1:0-38222 GCA_008508345.1 Paragonimus westermani
ATCAGGACGATAACCAATTCCATCAGTAAGAACACTAAACACGAGAACTTGGACGTACCAAAAATGCATTTGGGAGAGTTAATAGCAACGTCTGAAGAGCAAAACCGTTCGAGTAGGACATGTAAACCTTCATCATGAATAGGTATGGTTGGCGCATGCACACAAAATATCACCCTGATAGATAGAAACAACCTGTAGATTGATAGTAATTGTTTTCATAAAATCCTAAAATACAGTAAGTGATACATTTAAATCGAGGAGCGGAAAATTATACGTATACAATCCAAAAGAAGTGTCAATGGTTGGCGAAGCACTGGGAGCCCCTGCAGATGGAATTTTTAGAAAAGCATCCTTTGAATCAAGGTTTAATATACACTTTAAGCCATAAAACTCACGTGGAAGGTCCTCAGGCTCAACAGTTGCACAAATTCTGTGCAGAATAAATCTTTTGGGTGTAAGTCGGTAATCACTGCAAATTCGAGATGGAGTATCGTTGCGTTTAAGCGGAGTTACAACGGGTGTAGCCCAAGTCAGAGATTGCATGAGCGTTAGTATCGCTTCTCCCACAGGCTGATCGATCGCTTTTTTAACGGTTTCACGTGACCCAAGAGGAATGATTCGTTGCTAAATAAAGATCGGATTGCCTCTGAGATTGAGCTAAACTGGTTTAATAAGCATACCACCAGAAGCTCACGAACATTGGGAGAGGAAAGTGCTCGTTGTTGATTTACGTGCCTCCGAAAACAATGAAACAGACGTGCTCAAGGTTTCCGTAACCAACAAGTGGCAATTGTCAACACTACACCGAGAACCAGGAAGGGTGATCTGACAAGAACCAAGAATTGGTCAAGCGTGTCCGGTGATACCTTTTGCTGAAACTCTAGAAGGTTCTATATTTGCCGTCTCCAGGCACTTAACAAAATCAACAGGGATGAATGATTCAACGCTACCAGTGTCCACAATAAATGGATGTTCAAGAGAATCATTAACCAGGCAGGTTTGTCCAGTGTGCCTCGTAGAATCAACAGAACTAACAGTCAGAGCAATAGAATGAAGGTCGGAACTCAGGTTGTCATTTTCATAATTGGACTGTGTAAAAGAAAACTAAACTGTGGCAAACGGATTGAATGCGTCTGATTCTACCATACTTGTGGCACTTTCGTAACGGAATCGAAAAGTCATTCGAGATTATTTGTTACCACACGAATTGCAGCTGTCCCGCCGTCAGGAAGCATTTGAATTAAGTACGTGTTGAATAATATCGGTTACATCCTGATTATTTGCTTTTTTCAACCGCCACTTTGCTGGTCCTCTGATCGCCTAACACTGTTGTGTAAAACCATCGGTTCCTCCTTTACAGTAGCCTTGACATCCTGATACTATTTGCAGAGTGGTCCAGCCGACTGGAGAGTGTAATTCGGAAGCGGCAAGAGCTTCTGTTGCTCATCACGCATATTTATTCGAGCAGTCAGACCGAAACGAAGATGAGTTTGTAATTTGTTCTCGAAATCACACCAAGCTGCCTGAGTCTGGATTTCGAGAATGAAGTGTCTGATACCCTGACTTCCTTTTCTCAGGAGCATATGGAATTTTGATCGTTCAGCTGTTTCAAAATTTACAGCTTTGACACGTAGAAGTGGCCGTTTCTTCAAGAGTTCGTAGGAAAGGGAAGTTGGTAAATCAAGAAATGACATGTGGTGCACCAAGATTTCCGCATCTTTGCCAATTATGGCGAGAAAGTGAGCGTTGAAAAATATATCGTCATCATCACGATATCCAGTGTGAAATACAATGCGAACGCATCATGGTTGACAGTTGCAATCTCCCAAACTGCGTAAAATCGGGCGTTCATGCAAGATGATTAGACGTATCAGGCCATGGGACTTACAATGAAAGCACTTCCGCGACACAAGTTCGATTACAGGGAATAACGGTGTGCTTTAATCAAAAAAGCGTCGGATGGACTCAAGCCGAAAGAAATCTTCAATGAGGTGGAGAGCGTACGCCAAGTTGTTCACCTCGAGCAGAAGACGAACTTGCTGCCCACAAATAGTTGCGAAGATAGAAAGGTGTATGACTCGGTAGTTCACATTGATAGGCATAATCTGGCGATGGCTTTATTGAGCATTGACACACAGTTGTTCCCGGCGTTTAGATCCCTTATGATGAAGGTACCCAGGCCTTTCTTGGACTCAACAGCGGGGAGAAGTACTGTTGGTGTGCCGAACATGTTGGACCTCACATTTAGGCTTCGTAAATAGTAGTGATTCCATCGCACCAATTTGGCCATGGTGGTGAGGTCATCTCTAAGGAAATGTACAGCTTGTTTTTCATGTGGATCCGTTGATCCCGTGGTGTTGCAAAAATCAGAAGCAAAATATTCTCAGCCATTTCATAAAAGAACCTCAGCGGACAAGGCTCTGAGAATGATGCGTCTGAGCTATTTTTCCACGTACTCGTGGGGTTTGGTTACATATAGCGCATCTTCGGCTTTATTCGGTGACACACTACCCATAACATGTGGCGACTTGACTTTGTGTTTTCACATGTGGAGTTGATGGTTGACGACCCGGAAATGGCTGCATCACTTGGACAGAGTAAACATGAGGTCGTCCCACTTGATTTTTCTCCCAGCACGTACCTCAGTTGCTCAGTGTTTGGCGATTGCAGAACCCTTCGCAAAACGGATGAACAGAACCTACATGGCCATATAGCATTGGGGTTTTAGGACAATTTTACGTTCGCTCGCTCTGCGGAAGATCTCTATGAGAATACAACTGCGGCTCTTTCCAAAACCGTTGAGATGGTTTCACCATTCACAACCACCGAGCGGAATAAGTTTCAAGATCGGCTGCACTATCAAACTCATGTTTATTTTAAACAAGCGACGTGCTCGAATGTGCTGCCTGCTAACTTAATCCGGAAGCGATCGAATACTCCATTGCATCAATAAATCGATGTACTATGCTAATTCACGAGGACCGTCTTCTCTACTGACAAAGTACTACAGAGAACCCCGCCAGTGTTCCGATTTGTATTCTTAACAGGTAGGGAAAGGTCCGGAGTACCAAAGCTTCTAAACTCGTCAAGCTCTACTATATCTGACACCGGAGCCGGTGTTTCACAGCAAGATTTTTTGCAGTCTCTTGACATTGCGGCACATCCTGCTGCTGATTCACTTCGGCATTCCAGCTGGTACTTTAGATATCACGCTGAATCACCGTGCGTTTCGCGTCAAGCTTTTCTCGTAATCGTCGTCAGCAGGCATTGTCACGCTGTTCCGCAGCGGTCTGTTGTGGGGTTTTCTATAGATAATCGCCCGAAAAATACTTCTTACCACTTCATTCTTACTAACTTTTGTGTGGATATTTTGCTTTTTACAAGCTTTGTGTCCAGGAAATATCGGCACCTAATATCCTAACCAGTTAGTTTTTCTCTCTTTCCTCCCTCTAGGGTCACGTTTTTCTTGAGTTTTTCATCTACGCGCATCAATTTATTAATTCCCCCCACTCTCTCGTAGTCGGTATATGGTGCGGTTCGTCTTAGTCACTACTAATGAAGTTGTGCAAACCTGTTTTGACTTGACTTGGTCGCTCCAGCATAACGCACGTTTGCGAATAGAACCCGCAACCAGTGAAAAAGTGGCAGAACGGAATCTGACTCCTTATCAATTAAACCAAGAGGCTACGCTCATCAGGTATATGAGGTGTATGAATTAGCTCTTCCCTGCCGATGCGCTTCCTTTCACTCACAAGCTGAATTCTCTAGCGCGACTAGTGCTGATGAATTTTAGGTTTTTGGAAACAGCTGTCCACCGCTCTGCAGGTGGTAGCTGGTACCAACCGTTTATATCAAACAATTAGGGGATGGGTTGGAGGAATAATCAGTCGGTGGGTAAACATATGTCACTAGGTTCAGATCAGTGTCAAGCTTAGGATCAATTTTTTCTCAACATACATGCTAGCGTCAGCCGAATGATTGCACCAGCCTCAGAAATCCGCGGTTGTTCGGGCTTGAAAATGGTGCGAATTTCGGTTTTTGTTAACCCCTGTGTTCAACTCACGGCCGGAACAGCCCACGGTTCCGTCGGCGGAACTGATATCGTGTGCTTCTGTGAGGATTTTCAACCAACACTCCATGTTGGTCGGTGTGATATTGCTTGTCGTAGCGGACCGATGGTATGAGCCTTCCTACTACAGCGGATCAGCACGTAAATATAACGAGGCTGTTAAGACACATGTGGCCAAAGGTTATATATCGGGATTTGACGCCAGTAAGGATAAGACCCTTAGTCGGTGGTACGTACCCCATCACCCGGTGTTGAGTCCAAATAAGCCTTGGAACATGGGGATAGCATTCGATTGCGCGTCAAAATACGAGGACACATCTTAAAACAATTTCTTACTGCAAAGGACAGTACCGACGAACAACCTAATGTTTTTATTGCTACGGTTTCCAAATGGCGTAATAGCCTCGTCCCCAGACATAAAATGAGTGCTTTGCAGGACAGGGTTCCTAAAAGGGACATGTGGCATTGAGCTTTCTTTAGCGGAGCGATGAATCAGAGTCTGGCTCCCCGGACAACTGTGAGGTTACGGTTCGTCCTTCCAGGGCACCTCTCCATTTTGCGCGTCGTACGCGTTCAGAAAGACTGCAATCGATAACGGGCATCGATTTAGCAGGATGGCTAGATGAATGGTATAAGAGAATTTTCATGTTGCCGACTGCTTGGTATCAGTGGATACTCCTGAAGATCCCCTACGTGCAGCGTCTGTCTTACACGGAATGCTCCACTTAGGTAGATTTAAACTAGTAGAGTGTATACTCAACATAGCAGAGACGCTGTTAGATATACCGCCGAACGGAAGAACGTCGGTGCCAAGAACACCGGACCTGAGTGGTCACAGTCACCAGAAGGCTCTTGGGATCAAGTAGCACGTATCGGTGAGCTGCCTCAGGTCTTGCACATTGCTACCGACGGAGCCATTGGCTTGGACAAGCTTGTTGGGCTGTGTTACGTTTTTGTACGATAATATGATTTTGTAAACTCCATCTGTTTTCCGTCGTTGCAAGTTACTTCATTGTCTATGTGACACGAATATCGTATGGGATACACCCTCAGACGAAATGTGCCTGGAATATTCGGACAGGTTGTCACGGAGTTCGGCAACGACAGGCTCATCCGTTTTACCGCTTTTTATCAGTCTCCAACACGCTCAAATTTACATATATTTCCTGATGCCTTCAATATGGGAGTTGGAGCTCTTTGGTATCTCCGAGATATCTCAGGCGATGGCGGCACACTTGCTGCTTTCTGCCTGGAAAGTCCCGAGTAGCACCTTCGAATCCTTCGTCTATCCCGAGATTGGTATTGGCCGCAAAATTCGTAAGATCGATAATGAATGAACTCGTGCTAACGCGTGACAACGTCATAAGTTGGACAAATCCTGTCACCGTGTTAGAGTACTTGAGAAACACCTATTGTCGCTTTGCTAATGACGACATGTTCCGCCCGAGTTGAACCCGGTGCGATTCTTGATCTCAGGAACTACACAGACGGCTGATCTGCCCGATCTATCTGTGGAGACTCGAAACTTCACAGCCACAAACAGCACAAACAGCTTCAAGGTAAGCAGCTAAAGTGGATGGAGTTGCTTGTGGTAGTCAGCCTTAGTAGCGTGCAGTGGTACGCGAAACGTTTCACGTTATTCACCTGGTACACCCTACCCTTGCAATATCATGGTCAGTACCTCTCAAGAATTACTTTATTCGCATGAGGGCTGGTAGACAGTATTCGGTTATACGAGGCCCTTTATGTAAGTTATAAATGGTTCTGGCGTGTGAATCCATCGTTCGACTGGGAAAACAGAGCGTCTTTAATGGGAACTGTACACATCACTCCAAGCGCCGACGAGACAAGATGGCCGAACTAAAGCGTTCCACTCTGAACGGCGTTCTGTGTCTCACTGGAGGGGTTTCGACCGGGTTGTCTGATGATACGCGAGCGACGATACTGCCTCCTCGGGGGATGTTATGGATATGGCTGTCAGACACTATCAAAGGACTGAAGGTCTCATGGGGGCGGGGCACATTTTACCGTCAACCTGAAGGAGGTTTTGGATCGCCAGCGACATGGCTAGTGGGCCCAGCGTTATGCTAAAGTGTGTGAAGTCGAAAGTGTAGTAGGCAAATCCGTGCCAACGAGTCACGGCCTTGTCTCCTGTTGATCACGCAATACCCGCTAGCACACCGTTTACAGCTTGTGGCGTGGATTATTTTGGACCTCTGTAGGTTCGGACTAAGAGGAGCGCTTGTAAATTACATGGATGTCTTTTCATTTGTTGAAGAACAGGAGCTGCACATCCAGAGGTATCAGAGTTGATGTCAACGAACTCATTTTTGATGGCTCGAATAAGGTCCATTGATGTCGAAGTTGCCAAAATTTATGTGCGGCAATGAAAAGTTCAACGTCGAGCTAAATGAAAAACCACTTTCCTTTAACAAAGACCAAATCTACCGGACTCTGGTAGTTTGGATGTATCGACTGGCGGTTTAATCCTTCTGCTTATAGTCATTAGGGTGGAAGATGAGAGTGCATGATACTCACGGTTCGAGGGATCACGCAGACTGTCGCAATACAACAAGTGATGTCGGACCAGTCTCTGTACGCTCAATTGATCGGGGTTAGGAGAAGTCTAAAAGACAGACATTTGACTCCGGTCTACAATGACCCGGATGGTCCTCCGGATTTAAGGCCAATAGCTCCAATGTTCCTAAACCCGGACCCTGGCCTGTCGTGTACTCACATCACACTGCTAGAAATGTTAACAAATGGTGAGGAACACACTGAACACCTGGCAATTATGTTTTGGAAACGCTGAGTCAGAGGGTACCTACCCGCCAAACAAGCATGCAATAAGTGGACCAGGGTGGGACGGGAAGTGAACACTGCTGACCTAATTTTGCTGTTCGGAGGCCATGGACCTGTAAGCGTATGACCCAGGGCTGTGGTAATTGGAGTAGTGAACGGCGCCGACAATCACGTCCGCGGAGTATACCTGAGAACGAGTTGTTGCACGATTAGGAGAGACATGGCGTCTGTCTTCTCGAAGGGGAGGGCGATAGTGGCGTTGTCGAGGAATCAACTTATGATGCCCACTCAACCAGCAGATACATGAATGCTCGGAACCCATGTCGGATTTGAGTGGCGGTGCTGAAGGATTTGCTCGCGTTGAGTGTTTGGCGACTGTTAGATGTTTTGAAAAAATTGGTCACCATGTTCCCTGTTTTTATCCCCTCCTCGTTGGTCCTTCTTCCCTTCACACTGGAAATCTTCTTGGTAGTGTAACATGCGGGCCAGCTGCTCCCGCTCTGTCTGCCACTGGCACTTGTGGGTCGGATTTAGGGCTGTGTGGAGGCACCGGGAAATAACGTTCTTCTGAAATAGGGGTTCCAACAAAAGTCCTGTGAAATCAAACGATATGAACAAGAATGTGTTAAAAGCTTGGTAAGCCATGCATGTGACTTGCACGAACGCAAACTGAAAAGGCATCGGTAACACAGTAGTACGCCATGGTTACACAATTCAAGTTCAATTCTTGCGCGCGCATTAGTTCTCATTGCGCGTTACAGTGGTTATTACGAGCTTTTCTTGCATGGACCGACATGACCACTCAGGTTGCTAAATCATGATACCGTCTACTTGTGAAAACCTGTTTTCGCGCGGTTTTTGTTCCTTACATCCCTTTGTTGAAACTTTGTTCACGTGTGCTGTTGTTTCATTTTGCGTCCGATCGTTCCACCATTATGCGACCCTTGCTGCCGATCCGATCCACATGAACCGTTAGTCTCAAAACTTGTATGCTTGGTGGATTCGATATCAGGGCTTGTTTTTATCTCTTTCTAGTTGGCTAATATTGAAATTTTTACCATGGCACCTTATTAACGGGACCCGCCAATAGCAGCGTCTTTCCTTTGTGATGAGAATCAGTTGCTCGGCAGTCTCAGAAGTGTTAGACTCTCCATGATCACAGAACCGTCTATTTTAGACCACACTATCAATAGGCGTTGCTAGTAGACTAAGCGTTGCTCAAACAACTACTAGACGTCCGGGATTAGCATATTAGGCAACGGTCGCCTGCTTTGTCTCGAGGTATGGAATCGCCACAATCAAGCCTCATATATGAACACATGAATCTGAGAAAATGTTATACTTGTGTCATCGAGAGAGCAGGGTTCAGTTCCATATCCACGGTCGTAACGCGGCTGTTCGTTCGTGTTCGGTGGATGGGGCTTTATTTCATAGTGAAGGTAGAATTATTCACCGTGCAGTAGTTTTGTGTCCGTAGTGATGACCACTCGTCACTAGGGGTTTCTTGTCTCGTTTGCGCTAACTGACGGGATCTGAACCGCCGAACAAAATTTATTCTTTTATTACAGCTCCCGCAGTCAATTTTATGAACCAGATATATCTGACGGTCTGTCTTATGCCGGCTGCTGCCACACGGATGAAATAGTGAGGAAGCTGTCAACGGCGTGAACAAGAAAAGCCGTATCTTGATGATGTCAGGTCTGTTGCGTTTTCCACTGAACACTCCAGGGTGTTCAGCCGCTGATGGCCTGATTTTGACAGGGCTAACAAGTCGGTCCTATAATAGCTTCGTTGTATTCTCTACAGGTTACGTCTCACGGACGCGATTATCTCTCATTCCGATTATGAACCGCCGGGTCAGTATAACTTGTTCGAGTTAATCCTCTGACATGCACGAGTAATGATGCTGTCAGACTGGTGCAGTAAGACACAATGTGAACTGCTCCGAGAGTTCCGGGGTACCCTGTTCCAACTGGTGTAACTGAAATCTTTCTTCGGTTAATTTTGTTCTGCACCCCATGCCGAAACAACTAAGATGAGGGCATTGTTTGACAAAATTTCTGACTGTAAGTTAGGTGCACCGAAGTGACGTTGCCCATCTTTGCCCAGAAAATGCCGGAGCAAATTCGCTTTTCGGCTTCCGCAGTAAGTAGTTTCGATAAGTACCAGATCCAAGTGATTTGTCGATGTAGTTGTCCTTCGAGCCCAACCACTTTCAGGAGGCTGTGTGGCAGCATCACGCCAATAGGACCGCGGGGGTTGGGGAATAGAAGCCAACGGGCAGGCTCGTTTCGCGTGACGCCAGCCCTATATTCTCACTCACTTTAGGATGGAAAAATATGAGCAATATAGCGAACACGACTCAGAGCACATAGTATATTCTGTTGTTTACAACCGATAGTGCCCTTCATAAGTACATGCTGGAATAAGCCGCTGGTTGGTGAAATGCGCCACCAATAAAACTGAAGTTTGAGTTTTAGCACGAGTGTGGGGCCCACAGGCGGCCTTGGAGCATATACAACGAGAACTGTCGGAGTAGATTTATGAAACGCTTATATGATAAAGTTAGGAGTAAAGTCGTTGAATTAGTCGGTGGATTTCACTTGCCCACATAGGCGTTGTGCCGTCTGGCAGCTCTCGGTTTCCAATATTCATAGCAAGTTCAGTGGTGTTAAGAAAATCAACGCTTATGATCTGGTGCTGTACAGCTGCAACGGTGAATGTCCGGTAGAATTTCCGACGGAGACCAATAATGAGGGTAATTAGTCCCTCTTCGTTGGTTTATATGGCGATACAGTTAGAGGTCTGTAGATTTTTCGACGCACATTGGAGGTAACGCATTTCACAGGTGGGTGTAATGACACTCACACCGCCGCCAACGTCAACACAGAAATTGAGAGATGAACGGTAAACTTGTAAAATTGGTAACGTAAGCACGGGCGAATGGCAACCGTCGTCAATGCTGACCGAATTAGGCGTTTGCCATCTGGGTCCGACAATCCCTAGAGAAGCAAGTCTGAGCGCACCGACTAGCACGGCAGTGGTGATATCAAACAATTTTCTCGAACTGCTATACGTGCGATCTATTCCGTGATCGAGTTTTCGACCATACTGGCGGCTGTATACCTACTGGCAGTCTGATCAAAATAGTCAGTGGCAAGGACATGTGGAAACTGCCCTTTCAGATTTGAAACATCTTCCTGGGTGATGTAGTGATTGGAAGGGAAGGTTTGCGTCTGGGCTATTACTTAAGGGTAATATCTGTGATGCACCTGGTTAGCTGAGTCCGCCAGTATACTCAACGATGTGTGGGTGAAATCACGGGTGGTACAACGCGGGCCAAAGACGCGGGCACTGTTCAGATGTCGTCACCTTGACAAGCTAATCCGAAGTGGGTGCCCCCCACCATGTCTTGCCATAAAACGCCGGAAGTTCAAAGAATTCTAAGTGCGGAAAACTGAAGCTACAGTCTGTGCGACAACGGGTCGCCGGTAGTTTGTTTAGTCGACAACTAAGTCAAGGGACCAAGCATCTGTTAGGAAACGCAATCTCTCAACTCAAGAGGAAGCGTGCTGGACTCGCTTCCGTCAGATGTTGTCGCCCTGTTAATAGTGGCTAATCTGTTAAGTGTGTAAAGAGTTACAGTAGGACGCTCATAAAACACATCCGCAACTTTCGCAACAACGCCCTCAAGGAAATATGAGGTAAAGCAAATTTACATAGCGTGCTGCGATTGAATTCAACGAAAGTAAAATATAACTGAGGCCTGCGCGCATCACTGACTAAGGTCTACACTTCAAAGCTCAGAGAGTTTAATAGCAGCGTTTTTTGAGGCACTTGATTCATATTCGATGGCAGAAGGTATAATAGTAGAGACAAGCGGAAGAAGGTAGGAAGACGCCTGGGTTTTCGGATGTAACTGAGACAGGAAGATGGACTGCGGGGTAAAATCTCATTGACAGTGCGTGCGACAGAAGCCAATGTGCGCGCTGATCAATTTGCATTGAGTTGACCAGATGCGAAAACAGCCTATTCAAAGCCAAGTAGCCGGAGAGCTCAGTATAGGTAATTCTGGTCCATGTTGAATGTGAACACCAAGGAGAAGACACGCACAAATGAGAGGCGCAGTGCCTTGGTCGAACAAACCGAGACAGATTGTGTTTGCTTGTGTGGAGGCAACTGGTGTAGGCTGCACAAAAACAGTCATCTCTAGCGCTCAGGATCATTGGGTCTCCCTTTAGTCCCGATGAGGATACGAGTGTTTTACCGCAAAGTTTCCCCGTCAAACATCTTCGAAAATATCAAGATCTCAACTCCGGGTGAATTACCTAAACCTTATCAGTTGAAAGCAACCAGGGTTGGTGAGAGAACTGAAATTATTAGAAAGGGTGTCTAAAGCGCTAGTCTGAGGACGAGAAGTAATTTTCAAATCTTATAAAACAACCAGTTTTATATGATAGGTCACACCTTTGTGTTTCCCAAACGTTTCCAACATAATGCGAACACTGTTCATTAGTAAATCGAGGTGTATTAGGAGAGTTATGAAGTCACCGTTATAAAGTGTATAGATAGCCGTGCGTAATTATATGGTATGATTTACTCCCACGAATATAGCTGTAAGATCAACTGTTAACTGCTGAACACCGGAACCGACAAAACTGTCCGCACCTGGGTGATGTGGCGCATCCACCCAAACTAATATACAGATCACCGGAAACCAGAGGAACCGATGATTGCGAATGAAGGTCGTTCCAACGTGGAGACGATGAGTTCGCGCGTATCCTCTTTGTTCTAAATATCTGAACTCTAATTGAAGTATCTACAGTACCCCAAATTGAGGTTCAACCATACCTCGGAGAAAAATGTAATGCATCGAAAAGATGCATAAATTATTGGTATGACGGTAAGAATATTTTCGACCATTTTCACAAGAGGGCTATTCTTTCAGTGGAAGAAAATGCGCGGGCAGCGGCAGACACTTAAGAGTCTTTTTGGGAGGTAACGGCCGTTCCGTCACAATCTGAGCGTACGTGATAAAAAACGAGAAACATAGGCAAGGTTATAGTGGCCTAACGAGCCATATGATAAGAAATAACCAAAATATGATAGCACTGAAAGAAAGTGTGACGGCGATGATTATGTGCAAAAGGTATACGTGCAAGTAAAATGGGGACGTACCTAAAAAATTGGGAATGACTCGCCAACAAATAAAAGGCCTCGGAATTGCATAGGTTCCCGCTCAAAAAAGACAGCGCCAATGTAGATAATTCCACGCATGACGGGGAATGACGAACGTTCTGTGTCGATAGGTCAACAAACACGCGGAGCTAAAAAGCGTTGTGCTGTGTGATTACTTAATCAACCGAAATACCCACCCAAATGAAGAAGATATAGACGGTGTGCGGTAACTCTTGTTTCTTTGGACGGGACAACAAATTTCAAAAATGACGATGATGCTCCAAAACAAGTGTACGGTTGTAGTGAGCGGAACGGTACATACAAAAATATGCAAAAGTGAGATGCAGAAAATAATAACCGTGAACTGTAGACACTGCAAGGAAACAGGACGAACGTACGGATATCTAGTCAGATGTGAAGTGAATGCATTGAACAGTGGTGAGAAGCGTGTTGAGATTGCTGTTAAGTGTGTCCAGGACCAACAATAAAAGGACCACTTTGGTAGCGCGAAAGTTTCTGTGAGCATTCGAGTTACCCGCGTATGAAATTATCACTTGGTGCAACCTCGCAAAACGCACCAAAGGTGAGCAATCTTATGTTGGTTGATCCTGTGTTCAACTGGAAAATATCAATACATCTGTAGAGCATGGCTAGTGTGCCAAAACTATCGCGGGTTGCTTTCGTAAAAATGGTGGGAAATATGTTCACCAAACTAATAATTCAGGCACTTTCTCAGTGTATTACGATTTCTGTGGTGTTGTTTTCTTCCGATTGATGAGCTGTGGGTTCTTTACCTAGAGTTTAGAATTCGATATTTTCTAACGGTTTTGCGAAACTAGGTTTCGCGCGAAAACAATCGTTTTCACTTCGTGGTGACCTTCGGGACTGGTTGACGTGCTGATTGTTCGGCGATCGACGCAAAGCACAGTTCCTGAATCCTAGCTATAGACCACAGAATGGAGGGGTTAAGAAATAAGTGGAGGAAAAATGAAAATATCGAGCAGATGCCCTCGAGGTTATTTAGTATGTAGGCTAGTAAAAAGAAGAGGTAGTGATGGGTAACATTGCGTAGGATTATTGCACATGGCCCTGAGAGGTTCCTAGGACAGGATTACATCAGAAAATCCATAGTAGGGTTTCTTTAAGCGGCCAATGCGTTTATCCAAGGATCTTGAGTATTAATACTCAACAATTAGAGACGGTTCGAAGTGAACGACGTCACTGATTGCTGTCTGTAACATTTCGTAAGGTATCCTCTAAAAACATCGAATGTGGGCGGGCTTATTACGAAAGCATTTCTCAGTTTCATAAAAGTTACGAAATCTTGAGAATATACCAGGGTATAGCCCGTAGTTTCGGTAGTATGAAAGTAGCGTCACTTTGTATGCCTTATATATTTTACCACGTCCATGTGCCCCGACCATGTAACTGTAGCCAACATCGTAACATATTGTTAGCCATATATTGTAACTACAATATATATTGTAAACGGACAACATAACAGAAATATGGTGAAAGGAATCTATCCAAGCGAGCTATGAATGCAGAAGTGAATGTTTTCGTACATAGATATATACATACGGAAATATATTTTCTTTGATAATTATCGGCGAAATTCTTGTTCAGGTGGGCGTTACACACCTCCCGAACACGCGGGATGTTGGCCATAGTTATGTGGTTGTGGCATTTGGGCGTATTGAAGTACCTAAGGCACATAAGGTCAGGTACACTAACGGGTATTAGCTGAGTGTGTACGACCTAAAGTAATCTGATGTTTCCTTTGTATTGCCCAAATTATGGGCTATACCACGGTACCTCCTTGAGCGTATTTTTTAACGAAACTGCGAAATGCCTTCTCAGCATTGTAGAATCAAGCGGACCAAAGTCGCCCGGTTACGAATAACGCAACGAGTAAACAAGGAGTATATTGCGGACACCCGCAGGCGGTGTTAGAGCGAGCGAATAACAAGGTGAAACGTTAATGCTGCGGAACGACAAGCGAACACACAGCGGGGTCGTACGTTCGAATGCGCGGGTGTTTGCCAGAAACCATGCTCGTTCAAGCAAACGTTCAAGCGCGTACAAAAGTTGGAAACAGAAGGGCACGGATGACAACCGTGGCTTCAACACAGTTACCAATAGACAGATAAAGCCACTTCCGTAATCCTGTTTACATTTGATGCTTCCAAAGAACACCGAGAAATATAGACCACCAGTGAAGTAGTAATTCACTTCTAACCGTGCAGTGTATGATCCTTGAGTAGATTCAATGGACGCTCAGAAAAACCCTACTATGAACTTTATGATGTAAACGTACGCCCGAAGAGCCACTCAGAACCATGTACAACAACTCTACGGCAACTCGTGATGAGAAGTAACTGGTGATACCCTTACCGGTTCTGCTTGACCACCACTTTGAGGCTGTAGCATCTCAGCGAACTAATACGCAATCAGGGAACTTGTAGAAAAAAATTGATCCTTCTGAAAGAAGCGTGACCAGATCGCAGTTTCATTCTCGAGGTGCGCATTGATGACAACCGACTGGGCAAAAAGTCTCCTAAGCATCGGTAACGCATTGTTAGTCTTCTTCACATTCGTCGAAACGTCGAGTAGAGTGAAAAGATTATGGGAGACCGTGGTTATGAGGTCCCTCTCGGCTAGGACTGTATGAAGAGGTATGCCGCCAAGAGAGTAGTTGCTGTTTGTTGTTCGGTAGATGTGCCTAATCTTACACTCTACAGCTTGGGTAAATGTGACCACTCATACAGACTTAAGATATTTATGTGATGACTGAGTCATCAGAAATCTTCATGATGGGCCGAATCTCAACATCCTCTGCAAAAACCAGCAGGGGAGACAAGATTGAGATAGGGGGCGTCGTTTATGAAGGTGAGAGCTGACTATGGGTAGAACATTGTAGAACGCCGCTTGGGCTTTCGCACTGCGGAAAATCAGCATACCTTCAGTGTTTATCTCAGAATCAAGGTATGAATTTGCGAGCCAAGATTCAATGTCAGCAACTGTGCGGAGCCTCGGACAGGAACAGGGTTCACGAGGCTCAACTCGCTGATCATATGGACTGAGTGCCTTAGTGTAAATTCGCTTACCACAGTTTATTTTGTGCCTGTGGTTGTTCGTTTCGCATTTCAGAGTAGTTTGTTAGCTCTTAGTGCTTTCACGGACACTATGGCTGGCTTCACCTCAGATCCCATAAAATGGATAAAACGAGTTTGATTACCCGATTTCATTCTCACCCGCTCGTTTTTGTAACAGTCATTTTGAAGCGATATTCTACTTTGAATAAGGCAGTGTCTATAAAGTGATCGCTGTAGAACGTGAAGTGCCTTTTCCGCGAGTTGACAAAGATCTCCATAAGTTTCATACGGGATTCGCCTTGTATGCGATTAAGGTGATAGGTACGCTGATTGTGAACTTTAGTCAGTTCAAATGTTGATGCAAGAAGTCTCGCTGATGACCTGAGAACAGGACGCCCCAGATGCTCAAATTTCTGGCGACTTTTAACGTCCAAGGATCCCTTTCCCACTGACTTTCGTCTCTGGCGTTACGATTTGGTTTGTCCGGGTAAGCCTTCCGTCAGTGTCAACGCGGCTTATGGGGAGCCAAAAGTGTGTAGTCGGTGTCAGAGGTTTTTGTGAGCACTCTCCGGTCCAGTCGATGTTTATCTGTGTGTAGCAAATCAAGCTTTCATATATATATATATATATATATATATATATATAACGAAAAACCCACAAGGAGTGACAAACGTACAACAATATGGGACGAAAACCCGTAAAGTGAAAAATGTGGAAAGAAAGGAGAAAAAAAGTTACGACGATGCATGGATACATGTATGAAATGTGCAAAGTGGAGCTTCAAGAATGGGGCATTCCCACTCCTAACCTTCCTGTCGCAGACAATCCACTTGAGACTGCGAACAGTTTCACATACTCGCGTAGCACTATCTCGTCAGCCCGTAATATTGCTGATGAGATGTCAGCAAGGATCGCAAAAGCACGAGCCGCGTTTGCCAAACTGCATCATGTGTGGCATCGAAAAGACATTCGGTTATCATTAAAAGGAAGAGTATATAATGCTTGTGTACGTTCTGTTTTTCCCTGTGAACTGTTCGCAACGAAAATATAAGCGGGCTTGCTGTGTTTGACCATCGGTGTCTCCGTCAATTAGCCCGCATTAAGTGGACTTACCGCGTGAGCAACGCAGCCGTTCGCCGGCGTGTATTCCGGAACGCTTGAGATGCGCGATCAATTGATCAACTAATCGCGTTTACAGCTTGCAATGGTTGTCACGTTTTTATTTCACATGCCAGCTAAGCATTATACACTGAGACCAATAACAGTTGGGTAAACCACGTGATATTCAAGAAACAACGTGGTCGCGAAATATGAAGACCCTGACTGCTGCATTGAGCAAAGTAGGAACGTGTTGCCTGCCCGCCTGGAGTAATCGTGAACACTCAAATTGCTGACTAGAAACACTATTTGAGATGGTACTGTGCAGCAGTTAATGATTTGCCTGCATCCGTACCATTTCTGGTCCTTTCCGTTCGTCTTCTTTTACTACCATTATTATTGCTACCATTACTATTCCGTAACTTTTCCAATAACGTCCCTTCGTCCAGAATGTTCCACGTCACTGTTGAGGTCAGCGGCAGCCCAAGTCACAATAGCTGCTGGTCAGGCTCATGGCTGTTGTGATGATGATGATGAGTCACGTGAAGGTGGCTGGAATCCGGATGAACTCCGACCAAACAGACCAGAGGTTAATAGTATAAGGGATGGTATAGGGGACTGTTAGGCGTTGAAATTGATACAATTGTTCTGCCAGGACGCGTGCACCTGAGGTCTACCAAGGTCAGAAGATTATCTTGGTCAACTCCCGGCAATTCTGCAATAAATGATGTCCAGCAAATGTAATCGCGAAGAGCAATAGGCCTACATTCAGGACAGTTAATCCGGGAATAGGATCCACAGTGGTACCGAACAACATAGTCAGATCAACGGATAGAGTATGTTGCAACTGGTAGAAGAACTTTAATCAAATTGAGGGAAAGATTAAATAACAGACAAATCAAAGAAAGTTACTGATGAAATATATCTAGTTCCAAGAGGAAATTGAAGTCAAACGTGGCATATCCTATGCTATCCATAAAACACTGACTTCACGCCCAAATAAATAAGTGTTCCCGTCCTCGCGGGGCATGGAAAGTCACAATTTTACAAAAATATAGCCATAGTTTCGCTGGCCCTGTCATGTCGAAGTTTCGGATGAATGCATGCGTTACTGGTAGACCGCTGTTATGTGCCGTGTCATAATTCGCAGATCGCTTACAACCGGTCGAGATTAGGCATATTTCGTCGGGACATTCGCTCGACGTGTTACAATTGGCCCAGTAAAACCCAAATGTGCCCTGGACAGTGCGCCAAAACAAATGGAAAAAGAAGTCGGGGTTTATGGAAAGAGAAAAAGGAACTGAGAGAGTGGAAAATCAAACAAGTTCACAAGGAAATAATATGTGCATCAGTGACCTCCAGAGTTCGTCATATCGGACGGGGTCCTGAACCAAAGTTGCTCAGTCCTCTGGAGTTCTGGAACACCTTACTGAAGTAAGCTTCACATCCCCAACCTAAGTCACACGTTGGCCGCTAGACTACCACCTCTAGCCCGAACCATCACTCAAGAACAAGCGATGAGTTGTCATTCGTAGGGTGTGTCCAAACCAACGAAATTTATGAAACGGTACTACTGTGTTCAGGGATCGACAGTCTGTCGTCCCAAAGAGACGTCGATTAACGTCGTCACTGTTGGCGGTATTCCCACTACAATATAGTAATATTTTGGTGACACCGACGGTCGGGAACGAACACTGTTAACACCCTCCGTGTGGATGGACGAAGTTTCGCAGCCTTACACGATCGATCATACAGTCATGTTATGCACTCGACCTGTCGCTGGAAGTGAAAATGTGCCGGTGCCATAGGTGTAATTTGACAAATGCCATCCCGGCTTTAATTATATGATCTTGATGGCATCAGACATTCCACTAGTGTTTGGGCAGTTCCGAAGGTACAAAACCTCGACTGAATCCAACGGCTAATCATCGAGAAGGAAAGTCAGCGTACAGTCCTGCCAATCTTAAGACAGTACCTTGCACTTAGAAGGCGAAAAAGCTATACCAAACTGACACTCTAAAACCAAGAATCCGTCCAAAATGTTCTGGGCTTCCGGTGAACGTTCACAGATTGTAGTAATGTTGTCCACATACTCGTATCTCGAAGTTAAATGCCAAAGAGGGATTTCACACCACAATATTCGCAGTCTATCAGGACGAATTCTATGATCTTGACTCCTGTCAGATGAAATATTTCGACAAGCATTTCAAGGGTTCGCACAAAAACTCTGGTGACAGCTAAACGGACAGCAGTACCACATGAGGCAGTGCCGTACTTGTGCGTTAAATACCGGACGCTTGCCCAATAAATTTCAATGTCGTCCGGTTGGTGAGATCGTAGATTAGAAGCAAGCCTGCTCCGGTAAGTGTGGAATGCTTCTCTCCACCAGTTTCAATCGCTTATAATGAACATGACTCTGACCGAATGTGCTGTGGCTTTGGACTTCCTCCAACACGACAATGACGCGGAATAACCGAGAAAAACAAAAACACAGGGATGGATGAAAAGAGGTTAAACTGTAGGGATCGAAGTAAGAATGGAAACACGCCAGTTACTATGCCACCTCAGACAGCAGCACTAAACAGTGACTTCAGTACTCACGAGGATCCCAACAATGCGGGTGACATCTTACAATTTTCCTCAACCGAATGGTGAGGGGATTCATATTATGTAACCAGCTCGTTGCTTGACCAATACGTGGTTCTAACGAATCGTTGGTGATCTTGGTAAGAAAAATCCTGTGCAGGAACTGCACAGTTCGCATACAGAGTACGTGGCGCAAACGTCGCAGATCGCACAACCCGATTCGCCGACCAGTCGGCCGCATAAGCCGAGCGTTCCGAAGTACGCATTGGTACATGGCCGCGTCGCTCACGTGATTACTTCACTTAGCGTAGACGAAGTGTGAAAGACACCAGTGGTCACACACGATAAATCCGTTGATACATTCGTCGCGAACGGACCACGTCTTCGGATTATAGGGTAAGACTGGTTAAGATGCGTCAATTCGTTTTTGATAACAAACTGGGTACGTGCCAGTGCATGATCGAGGTCCAAACAGGTGTCCCGGACTGCCCTAGTCCTGGAAACGGCCGCGCCGCGGATAGGTGACAGCTATGTGGTCAATTTGCGTCCATGACTGACTTGGTGATGGAGGTCGCCAATTTTAGTACCTTGAAAATTAGCATTCGCCAGGAAAAGACCGTTATTAGGTAAGACGGCAAAGTTCATCGTTGTTTATCCAACGAGGACCGTAAGTGCTGACCACTTAAGTCACACCTATTAGCACTTAGCTTGTCTACTGAATCATTCAAACCTCCGAACAACACTACGATATCCACGAAACGTGCGGTGTGCACAGTGGCGATGAGTTGGTGATGGAGAACATCCACGAATGTAGACGGACTACAGTTCGTTAAAGCAGATGCCGCAACGATAGACAGACGGAGTTTGCAACAACTACCTCTCAATCTCGCCGTACCCTCTAGCGTAACAGCGCTAAGACGGCTTTCGAAGCAGACCCAGTCGAGCAGCGTCCCTTTATATATACGCTTAGAGCAACATGCATACCACCTTGGACGATGGCTTGATCCACAGAGACAATCATACATCAAACGTGCTGTGTGAATCAGCCGACGGAGACAGAAGGTTCAGTACTGCGCTAGAGCCCTGGACCCCTGTTCCGGCAAGAAAGAGGCCGACAATAAAAGTCTTCGGTGCACGCACAGGAGCCGCCTGATATCCTATGAGCATGTGACTAGATATTGGAGATGAGATGTCTAAGTGGGGTTGGTATGGATCAGGCAGAAATGTCGCTTGATGTCTGGTGCACTATTATTCCGGCTGTAAGTCCCGTTGACAGGGAGCGTGCCCGGATGAGAGAGTTAGCAAATGAAGAACCGTTTAACAGACGGTGGAGTGTAACAGACAGAAACCTATGCGTCCCTTCCAAGAGTAACGACAAAAACATTTGACGCAACTCCTGATAAATAACACCTCTCAGCTACCCATGATCGGTGGAAGAGTGGCCTGATAACCACTAATTGACGCAACATCTATCAGAAGCAAACATCAATGATATCCACTGCACTCTCAGATTCAGCAAGCTTCCCACAGAAAATTGAATCGGACTCTTGAGTCACTGACCCAGAGTAGGGTCCTCAATGAAAACCCTGTCTCCCGCTCTCCCGAAGACGGGACTTTTGAGTCCAAGACTCGGAGTGGAGTTCTTCAAAGTAAATCGCGTCCACGACATAAACAACCGGAAAGTACTAGAAGTTATCATTCCCCCAACAGGTCAGTCAGCTCAGTTTCACCTTCCCTATCTGCTCTTAATTCTTCTCTCTTCAAGATAAATACCACGAGAGGATTGCGAGGCTTGATGGACACAACGCGTTATCGAGATGGACCAAACCCCTACTACCGGGAATTCTCGAAAGCGTTTCCATCTCATCCGAACAACTGACAGCAGGAAGTCAGATGTGAGTACGGCAGTCTGCGCAACAACTGGTCAGCTGAGTCATAAACTGCAACGACGCTCAGGACGCTGGGTTAAGCACGTTAAACAACACCTCAAATTGCCAATCGCGGTATTGACCAGACCCTCCGGCCCTGCGTGTGCTCATTGGTCTGTTGACGTTTCTCCGCCCTTGAAAGCAAGCCTCTCTCGAGACCAAGCATCTGAAATGACACTAGGCACCCGGCTCAAACGAAATTCATCCCGCTCTCCTCGTAGATGAAGGTCCAGCCGTCGTAGAGCTGAGGTCTCTACTCCAGATCAATGAACTGTTCCGAGTGGTTGACGTTTTGCTAACGTGGTCCCTATTTTCAAAAAGGGCTCATGCATTTCGTTTACAAATTACGGTGATTCACCTGATTCCTACTGCGCCAAAGTTGTTCGCAGCCATTATGCTTCGAAGATAAACGGGAACACACAAGAAACATATTCTTGAGGGACAGCCTGCTTTTTACTTTGGCCGTGGCTTATGGGTAGACTTCCTAAGTGGTCTTCATTTTCAGCAATGTCTGTCGTGAGTTGCCGGTCTACCCTCTCCCGTTGAACCATATCATGGTCAGTATTCAGGAAGGGATTTTGATGATTGATCATCCCGGTATATAGTTTCCTAACATTGAGCTTGTCTTCTTGATGTATACAGTCAACGTTGCACTACATAGTCCCTCCGTCAAAGACATAAAAACCATATTTACTAAACGGAGTAGCTGGGTTGGTCCTTATTGAATTACACTTCGTACCTTAATAGTGTAAGAGACTACTTCGAGACTGATTCGGTCCCCCATCCACCTCTTCTATCGCAGGCAACCTGTGTATGCCTGTGGATCGTTCCAGCCACAGGCAACCATATAGTACCGGCTTTGTCCCAAGAGAAACGTCCGGCTATCGTCGAAAGGGATGGTGTATAGTACCTGTGTGCAAATTATTCCGCTTTGTTGTCCAGGATCGCCATCCGTTTGTGGCGATGATGCCAACAGACTTCTTATGTCTGACTGTCGTCATTTCCTTCAGTCAGCTCACATCGAGAGTGACAGCCACAGCAGCAACGCGACAGTTTGCCAACGCATATTTCCAAAACCGTCTGGTATACGTTCAGTCGATTGACTATTGAAGTTTACAGTCTGTGATGTTTGGGTCGTGCTCTTCATATGCCTTCTGAATGTCTACCACATAAGGCATTATTCAACGAGTTCACTAACTACTAAGCAAAACCGCAGGGAGGTCAGACAGCACTATCGTTACACGCCACGAAGATCCTGACCACTTGATTGAGTAGGGCGAACAGGCGTTGTTTGTTCGGTTGGAGACAGTGATAACTTAAGTCGTTGATTACAAGAGAAAGCAGACAAGATGAGGCATCGTAATCAATGATATGTGCCTGTATCGACACTGTTTTGACTCCCCTTCTCACTTGTTTTGCTAGCGTTTAATTTTCTTTCCTTGTGATAAAACTTCTTTTCGTCTTTATGATAAATGGTGGCTCTAACCATTGTATTACTCCGTCAGGCCCACAACTATATATATATATATATATATATGGATGTGTTTATCTGGGCTGTGGTTTCTGCCAGACTTCAGTAGTCTAGCGTACGTTAATAGCTAGACTTTGCAATGAAGTGGGCTGTACTGGTGAGTTAATTTGTTTGCTGTCAACTGTCAAGGGGTTAGTACAAAATGTACCTTTAGAGTGCATGTTGATAACATATTTTGAACTGCCCAATTTCACGATAAGTTAGTCATTCGATGGTAGCACCAACTTCGACAAGTTTCTTGTTGGCAACTTGTAAACATTTGCTGATTCGTTAACCACTGTCATCATTTAGCTCGCCAAATGAGGGTCGCTGACGATTTTTCCGAAATCACCCGTCATCGTCTTGTTTGATACAACTAGTGCACCTTACTTTTTTGCCAATGGTGTTAGGTGCGGTTGTGCAGTTGCAAGTGTCAAGGTGTTTTTCTTCGGGCAAACTCCATATCTCTCGTGTAGTGTGCTGCCAGTGTACCCTACAAACTGGCAGTTAAGCATCAGTAAGAACCACTGGTGTGCTGCTGTCTGTGATAATGTTGGCGACCCTACAGACGGCTTGGAATCACTGCCTTTTCAGATGTGTTTGGAGAGATTATGGATTCTCATCAAAATGTCACCTTCCCTTGGTTCAGCTTTTCATTCTCTGTTGGAAGCCGTCTGCTATTGCCACTGCTTCTGTAGCCGGCGATGGGAGCTTTGGAAGATCAAAATGGTATGACGGCAGTTATTATTCCGTCAGCAGGAGTATGATGGTGACCATAGAACATCACGTAAAGATAATAATCTTTATTTCGGCATCAGAAGTTATACCTGAGAGCAAGTTCTTCAAACATCACAGACCACAAGGCGCGGACGAACTCCATCCCACCGTTTTTTGAATGGAGATCTAGCCTTATTTAAGGGGCTGGCGGCCCTGCTCCAGAAACTGCAGACCAGTGAAGTCATCCCAGAATGGTGGGTTAAGCTAGCATCATCCCCATTATCAAAAATGGCCAACACACTTCGTGTGCAAATCGCCTAGAGATCACCCTGATTTCTGTTGCGTCAAAGTTGCTTGCAGCTGTTGTACTTCGTGCGTTCAGTCTGTCCGTTAGGACCAAGCCCGGTTTCGCCCCGGCCTTGGTTGCACTGATCACACCTTCACACTTCACCAGATGCTTGAACTTCGCCATTCAGACAGAGGTTCAACAGTTGTTCCCTCCTGGGTATCAGATGGACCTTCGAGCCGGTTGAAAGGACTGCACTCCGGGATTGTCTTCCGAGCAAGGGTTTGCCTGAGGAGTATGTAAACGTCCTGAAAGCAGTTTAGTGTTAGACCTCGGGCAGGGTTAGGCCTTATGGCAGCACATCACTGACCTTTAACACCTCAAGCAGAGTGCGACAAGGTTGTCCAGCCTCCCATTTTCTATCCAACTTTGCAGTATACCAGATCCTAGAGTGTACCATTCTAAATTGCGAATATGACGGCGTGGAATTACTCCCAGGCACTCGGCTTCTAGACGTAGAGTATGTAGACGACATCGCCTTAATCTGTGAGAGTTCACCAGTAGTCCAGAACACCTCAGATAGACTAGAGGCCGCGGTTTTTCAGTTTGATGTGGCCTTTGCACCTACTAAATGTCGGGTGCTATTTGAAAATTGGTACGACTCTGCGCCTGTTCTCGATGATGAACCATTGGAGGTGGCTGAGAAATTCACGTACCTTGGGAGCTGTACTGGCGCTGGTATAATGTTTGATGAGGTCACAAATCGCATGGTAAAAGCTCGGATGGCATTCGCCAGCTTGCGCCACCTGTCATCGACATGGTCTTAGTCTTTTTTTGAAAGACCGGGTGAACGTGGCGGTGATTCTACTACACGGTTGCGAAATTTGGTTCATTCGCGCAGGTATTGTGACTTGAGATGCCGCTGACCTCAACAGTGACGTGGAACATTCTGGACGAAGGGACGTTATTGGAAAAGTTACGGAATAGTAATGGTAGCAATAATAATGGTAGTAAAAGAAGACGAACGGAAAGGACCAGAAATGGTACGGATGCAGGCAAATCATTAACTGCTGCACAGTACCATCTCAAATAGTGTTTCTAGTCAGCAATTTGAGTGTTCACGATTACTCCAGGCGGGCAGGCAACACGTTCCTACTTTGCTCAATGCAGCAGTCAGGGTCTTCATATTTCGCGACCACGTTGTTTCTTGAATATCACGTGGTTTACCCAACTGTTATTGGTCTCAGTGTATAATGCTTAGCTGGCATGTGAAATAAAAACGTGACAACCATTGCAAGCTGTAAACGCGATTAGTTGATCAATTGATCGCGCATCTCAAGCGTTCCGGAATACACGCCGGCGAACGGCTGCGTTGCTCACGCGGTAAGTCCACTTAATGCGGGCTAATTGACGGAGACACCGATGGTCAAACACAGCAAGCCCGCTTATATTTTCGTTGCGAACAGTTCACAGGGAAAAACAGAACGTACACAAGCATTATATACTCTTCCTTTTAATGATAACCGAATGTCTTTTCGATGCCACACATGATGCAGTTTGGCAAACGCGGCTCGTGCTTTTGCGATCCTTGCTGACATCTCATCAGCAATATTACGGGCTGACGAGATAGTGCTACGCGAGTATGTGAAACTGTTCGCAGTCTCAAGTGGATTGTCTGCGACAGGAAGGTTAGGAGTGGGAATGCCCCATTCTTGAAGCTCCACTTTGCACATTTCATACAAACCAACCCAGTCACTCGGCTCGTCCATGTCTTCGACAGAGGGGCTAGGTAAGACAATGTCATCCGCATCCTCCAGGTCGGTCAGCCTAGCGTCAAGAAGAAGCCCAACACCAAGTTCACTTTATATGTAAGGTGCGCGTTCCAGAATTTCGTTCATGGCAAATTGAACGAGGAGGAAATCGAACACCTTTGGCGAACACGACTGGAATTGATGGACAGTCGAGACAGTTGTCCATAAAACTCTCACCTTGCCTGTGTAGTAGGCATACAATGATCTCAACAGCTTCACGTGTTTCCTTGACTTTCCCTTGAGAAGAAGACAGCTCCAGAGATCGTTACGAGCAACCGAATCGAAAGCAGCCGGTAGGTCTACTAAGGCCGCGACTTTCGGCTGCCTGTAAGAATGCCAATGTTCTAATATCTGTCGTGAAGTAAAAATGTGATCAACTCCCCCTCGACCGCACCGGAGTCCTGCCTGTTCCTCGCATGCTTGACTTTGTCTGGGTTTAGTGAGCCGACGTAAAATGAGGCCAATGGGTGTCTTGGAAGCAACAGACCCTAGACTGATGCCTTTGTGGTTGTCACAGAATTCGGGTCCCCTTTTTGGAAACGGGGATTACTGTTGTTAGGCCCCAATGACAAGGCACTTCTCCAGTTTCCAAAACCGTCTGAAGGAGTTCTTATATCAATCTCTTCTCACTATCCTTAAGAAGAGACAGAGAGAGGAAATCTGGTTCAGGAGTCTTGTTACGCTTCAATAACTTAAGCTCCAGGGCCACTTCTGCTTCCGACGGCAGGCCGTCTGGAACGCAATAAGTGACCATTCGGGTCTCGTCGTCTGCGTGGTCTGGTTGAAGCCAGGTGGACTGTTCTTCAAAAGGTTCAACTCTGTTTGTCAAGCCAGCGTGACTGGTTGGTGATAAGTGATCTTACTTGCACAGACTCGACGGCCAGTACAACTACGGATCAGAGAAAATAGGTTTCTACTATTCTCAGATAAAAGGCTCGTTCTATCTCTTTGGACTATTTGACCAAGTGTTGTTCGCAAGCTTTTGATCTTCTTGTGTTTACGTTCCTGTCGATTGCCATCATATTCAGGGCCAGGTGGGGTCGAACGACGCTTGATCCTAAAGTTTATCGATGTGACAGAAATCCAGTCCTGTCGGAATTTAATACACCTCTTTACTGCAAACGTTCATAGCTGCTGTAGTTTGTTCCCATTGTTCGTTGGTCCTTTTACCTGACTCGAAATGGGCAGTTTGTTCACTAGTGCTTTCCGCTGGGCGTTCTGTCCCTTCTCCGTGATGGAGCGTTAGTTATATATCTGGGCAAATGACAGAAGAACGGCACCCACAACAACATGATCTGGGTCCAGGTGGTTGTTCCAAAATGTACAGCAGTCTTTATTTGAGTGGCGACATTGTAGCTGACTGCTTCACGATCGAGTTGTGTCCGTGACTGAGAAGCACAGGGAGGTCTCGGTATAACAGTGCTTTCTCCTGTGTTGTAATGGGGTACTCTATCTATGGGGACCGTGAGAGGTGCACAGCTGTAACAGTCTTTCGCTGCTGTCAGTGCTTTGTGCCCGGACACCATGCGTAACCCCCAGCCGCCTCTCCTTTGAAGAATGACGACCAAGCTGAGCATTAATGTCGCCGTCTAGTCTGATGATGTCAGTGTTTACTCTGCTTTGGAAGGTCAACGAGGGCGTCATAGAACGCATCATTGGTAGCATCGGAACAGCTGTCCAGTAGAGCATACACCTGTATGGTGAATATACAGCGCTTTTCTTATTTGCGTTGACACACTTTTGCCGATGTATTGAGACTGACGTCACACACGCGACTGGTTGCCGGGATCCAGTCGAGCAGATGTTACCCTACTTTGTAAATCAGTGCGATTCTCACCCAAGCTTCACCACGAGATTCAGCTTCGGTGTCACCACAGACCCTGAGAGAGAAGCGCTCGGGCCGACGGTTATTTGGGAATGAGCGCAAGTGGATGACGGTGCTAGAGTCGTAGATTCGGGTCTCCGATATGCAGCATACTTCAGACTTCAGCGTTGAGGGAGTACTTGCCAGAGCAGCTTGCTGACGGATTTGTCGGATAGTGTGGACATTGAAGGCGCCAATGTTCACCAGTAATCTTGATTTTTGAAAAAATTATCATCCGAAGTCATGGAACGCAAAAGATTTGAGGGGCAAAATGGAATGAGAAAGGCTTAGTAAGTGAATGCTATCACTGTCAGGAGAACGGTTACTTCTGGAAAACTTTTGATAACTTCCGTTCGTTTGTGCCGCAGAAAAGGGTTGAATTGCGGCCCCACCTCGAGTTTCTGACCCAAAAGTTTGACCTGTGAGATAACGGTGCAGGATTTTCTTGGGACACCCTTCCCAGAGCCAGTGACTGAAGGGTCTGACTCACTTGACAGTGAGGGACTTGCCTAGCCCGAGGACGCAGTTGATGTATTCGGAGTTGCATCAGGCCTTTGGGTGACACGGGATATTTTCGACCGTGCTGGATGGTACTCCAGTGGATACGGTCAACCGTTGTGCGATCGGAGTACTGTTTATTTGAGAGCACCTTTCCTCACCCGATTCTTTCTGATTGGGAAAAAGGTCAACGAGGGCGTCATAGAACGCATCATTGGTAGCATCGGAACAGCTGTCCAGTAGAGCATACACCTGTATGGTGAATATACAGCGCTTTTCTTATTTGCGTTGACACACTTTTGCCGATGTATTGAGACTGACGTCACACACGCGACTGGTTGCCGGGATCCAGTCGAGCAGATGTTACCCTACTTTGTAAATCAGTGCGATTCTCACCCAAGCTTCACCACGAGATTCAGCTTCGGTGTCACCACAGACCCTGAGAGAGAAGCGCTCGGGCCGACGGTTATTTGGGAATGAGCGCAAGTGGATGACGGTGCTAGAGTCGTAGATTCGGGTCTCCGATATGCAGCATACTTCAGACTTCAGCGTTGAGGGAGTACTTGCCAGAGCAGCTTGCTGACGGATTTGTCGGATAGTGTGGACATTGAAGGCGCCAATGTTCACCAGTAATCTTGATTTTTGAAAAAATTATCATCCGAAGTCATGGAACGCAAAAGATTTGAGGGGCAAAATGGAATGAGAAAGGCTTAGTAAGTGAATGCTATCACTGTCAGGAGAACGGTTACTTCTGGAAAACTTTTGATAACTTCCGTTCGTTTGTGCCGCAGAAAAGGGTTGAATTGCGGCCCCACCTCGAGTTTCTGACCCAAAAGTTTGACCTGTGAGATAACGGTGCAGGATTTTCTTGGGACACCCTTCCCAGAGCCAGTGACTGAAGGGTCTGACTCACTTGACAGTGAGGGACTTGCCTAGCCCGAGGACGCAGTTGATGTATTCGGAGTTGCATCAGGCCTTTGGGTGACACGGGATATTTTCGACCGTGCTGGATGGTACTCCAGTGGATACGGTCAACCGTTGTGCGATCGGAGTACTGTTTATTTGAGAGCACCTTTCCTCACCCGATTCTTTCTGATTGGGAAGACAGCAGTCTCCCAGCTGTAAAACTGGTTTTGCTGTGTGTTCATGAGGTCGTGTATTACCTCATAAGCACTCCCACACCGTCACTATTGCGAGATACACCCCTGTTAATGCAACTGCTTTCCGTCTGACTGCTCCTATTTGGTTGCACTCAGAAGGACCGGAGTCCTATTGAGCATATCCCTCTGGATCCATGCAGTACACAAGGCTGACCACCACGTCAAGGTTGCAGAATAGGTCAGACCAGATGAAGTGACTATTACTCCAACAGCTTCGTTGAATGTTCAACCATTGCGCGTATCGGTACCCTTTGTTACCCGCAATAGGTTGCGGTTTATCTCATTAATGTTTCCTAGTTCCGTTCTCAGGATGGCATGTACCACTTCCGATCATCGCTTTTCCATCATCACTGACGAGTCAGATGGCTCTTGGACACGGTAAGATGTACCCTTTTAAAATATCAAGTGGCGGAAACTGTAGTGAAGGTGCTCGACTTGTTTCTGCTGCACTGTGAAGCAACATCAAATCCAGAAACGACCGATGACGCTGCGTAGTCGAGGTTCTCAGAATATTGGTCGGCTTGCATTAGAATCCATTTATCTGGCAGTCACTCCTCCGGAATCATTGATACAACCGAGGTCAACAGGTTGAATGAAGTGCATGGTATCATACATCGTGATCACTGGTCAAATAATCTTATTCCGCGATTGTCCGAAGAGTCGGGCCAACTGCTACTTGAGTCGCTTTCAGTGAATGCTGGAAGATTTCGTTTTGGGGGTCTGGATGGATAGGACGTTTTGATGGGTCATACCAACGAGTTTAACGTCATTGATGCCTTCGAACGCTCATCAGGAGAAAATGAAGTACCTTCGGGGATTCTGCTCGCTTGGTTTTTTTCACGGCCGTGACCTGTGTATGTGATTGCTACCAACTACAACTCACCGCAGGAGATCATCCCCAGACGCTCCAGTGATGGCATAATACGCTCGATGGTGTCTCTGCAGTTTGATTCTCGACGTTCTCTCTCTATAGTCAACATCCTTAAGAAGGTGAGGTTGAACTAATGCTCGTCCGAAGCTACATTTACATTTATATCAAACCGTTGCTTGGCTATTGAACAGCGTGAGATTCGGATTTCCTGTCGCACACTGTCGTGGTCTCAAGGCTGTCTTTTGGATTTACGCGGAGAAAGTCCTCATTCTGTGCTAAATACATCGCTTATCTGGAGTCCACTTTTCCAATGTTTTAGTTGATTCAGATTACTCGATATATGGGGGTAATTTCAATTACTTTCAGTTGGCGCTACCCCTTCGTAATTATTTTGGCCATTTATTCACTTTCGGGTTCATTATGATCGTCATATCACTAAGCCATACTTACTGAATGGATCAGTGCCCTACTCTTCAAAGAACAAGTCATTTGTCGTTTCCGTTATGCCTTCCATCTTGAGAGAGAGTTGTGCTAATTTACCCTACTCTGGTGTTCCGCTTTTGAAGAGTACTATCACATCTGGTTTTCCATAATTTCATTTCAGAGAAGTTGTGGACTGTTTAACAAACTTGGTTATTCAGCCTCACATGTATCGGTCATTACCTTGAGCAAAACCATTTTCGGTCCCAACTAATCTGTGCACTGGAATAGCTTCACTTTCTAGGTTTATGGTGAAATGTTTCCAACTTCAGGACTCTTTCAAGAATTCCTATGCCCTATGTTCAAAGATGGTCACTGTAACCGACCGTATTGTCATTTCAATCACAGTAAAGGTCAGTTCTATGTTGCGGTGCAAGCTATTCTTCCTTTACTAAGTTTTGGGCGCATGTTGCAATTCGTGTCAGCCTTTTTTTGACCCCCCCACTTGATTGACTTCAGTTTAGTTTACTTGTGGTGGTTTTGTCTACCGGGTTATTATTATTATTACCGTCCTTATTGCTGACAGTACTATCTGAGTATGATGACTAAATATATGTGTATACTACACGAGAAAAGGTATTTTTGTTAGAAAATTCCAATGCGACTTCGCAGTGATCACGGTTTCTCGTCAAATACGGTTGGAGTGTGTAACACTGTAGTCCATAGTTCTGGTTTTTTTTGGCAGCCATGTAATCCTGCGCTTATTTTTAAGATAATTTATTAATAATGATTAATTGGGGATTTTCAGAGAATACAAATTGAACGCCACTCATATTTGACTCTAGACTTTGCGTTCTAATGTACTTTTCGCTGGTCTTTCGAAAACGGTCAATCGACTCGGGCTTCTTTATTCTACAGTATCTATCCTTGGTACGACTGAGTTTCGGACTTCGACCCACGTGTCTGTAAAATGAGTGTGTTAACTGCTACCTCACTACTTTTACACCAGACACGATCGAATTCCTCCCGCATGTAACCACTGTCACAATCGTTTGTGTTACTTTGAGATCGCCTGATTGCATTACCTGTCCTGTTAATCATACGGTCATTTCACGATCAGGATTTTCCAGTCAGGTTATTATTTCAGATCTCAGATACCCTGTTGTACGATGTTTTCAACAGAGACGACAATTCACTCTAGTGCTTTCATCTGAACAGGGCTGCCTGGAATGTTTTTTGAATGCGAATATTGTTACCAAATATGAGTAACGTTTGTGTTACATTTCGTTACTCTGCGTGCATTCTCCTAATGTATATCTACCACTTGAGAAAGGTCAATGTATTATTTCATTTCTTTCCATTGCTTTCCGTGGAAATGTGTTAAATCTGATTAAGCAGTAATTCAGATTTCCGTTTTTTATATGTGACAGTACGCGTGACGGAGGTAGCTACGGTCGGAATATATTCAGTTGCTTTTATTGTGTATTGTAAAATTGCGGATACGCTCTAAACACTCAGATGCCGATCCATTGTTTAATGGGAAAACGGAAGTTGCTTGAACGAAATTGGTAGATTGTACGCAGCCATTGATCAACTGCTTTATATTTTGGTGTTGCGAAAATGGATGCGAACTTCTAAGTCCTGCAGTCTCAAGATGGTACGCTGTACGACCACCGTTGTCTCCACCCGTTGGACTGTATTAAGTGACTGCCGGCATGAGCAGCAACTTAATCTTTTAAAGTATTTTTTTGGAAAGCTCTGATCTAGGATTATGAAGTCATACAATCAGTACTAGTTGACAACCTTATTCTGTAATCGGTGGGGCTTCTTTTGCATCGCGTACAGTTCTACGCGTCCACAGGCACTTGTTGGAAATTGCAGAATTGGTTAGTAGTCACAGTTAATTGCTCTGAATACTTCTGTTGCTCCGGTTAAGGTTAGATACGAGGTGACACGCTCATTCACTGTTTGACACTGTTTGACATGGCAACTTATTACAGTCGTTAGTCTGTCCTCACCGATAATTTGATCTCCTAAAAATTTCTCATTATCTTCCCTTTTTCATGTACGTTACTTTTCTGGATACTGTCAAAATGGGCGATGACCCTCACTAGTAATAGTTCCGATTCCAAAGCCGACGACGTTAATTTGATGATGAAACAATTATGGTCTTGCTGCAAAAATAGTCTAGCTGATTCTCTTGCATTTTATATTCTTCATTCTAGGTACCAATCGTATCCGTCACCCATTGAATGCGGTATCAAAGGGCGCGACTGGTTGTTTTAGTATATAGTTGTTTTGGCTGAATGTCGCATCGAAGTAAATTGTTGTTCCTAGTCACACTACCTGTGAACTGTTTGAAGAGCTTCATATGTGTCTGGTAACAACCGCTGAGAGTTGTTTCAATAGATGGGGAGGTTGTTCTGTTGTTTCCCAGGTGGGCCGCTAAACTTGCACATGTTTCGTCGTCATTCCTGATGGCATCTGTAACTGATTGTTGCATGACAAAGATGGTCTTGCTGTGTAACGACTGGGAACCTGCTTCTCGTTTAACATGTGGGATTTATCTAGGGACTTGTTTTTTAGCCTAAATATTTGCGATAACCCACTGACAATGATGATAGTTAACGAATTGTTCGCGTTGGCGTACTTCCATCCATGACTCTTGATAACTCAGAGGTGCTGACACGGACTTCCAACCGCATAGCTGTGGACTTGGTCCCAGCTGTCGTTTCTGCCTACGTGTAGGCCAGGGCAGGTCCACTGCATGACAGCTAACGGCTTGCAGTGTGAAAGCCAGACAACTTTCCAGGCATGTAATCTACCCACTCACATAAAAATCTCAAACACCAGCCGCACTGGTTATTTATTTTCATTTAAACCTGACCAGTTTGCGTTTAGGTGGGCATAATATGCCTGGTCAACTTGACAATAAATTCGCTTGTGGGCTGGAATTGTGCACGTTCCGAATATTAAAATTTGAAAAGCTTGTGTAAACTCTTAAAGGCTGATAGGGAGTGTGTTTGCTGGGTCGATATATGATTCCTTAATCAGAACATCTTGGTGTAAGATTAGGTCTAATTCGTCAAATCTTAGCCTGGATTAAGTTTGTTTTGTGTGATGCAGATGTCCGGGGAAGATGATGCTGCATTCCTTTTGATTACGATTTTGTTTGTCTCTCTTGTCTTCTTCCAGTTGAACCATCCACAACGGATTCTGTCACGCCCAAGGTGCCGTCAGTTTGAATTTCTTTTGAGATTTACTTACTGTTTAGGCAGAAATATCCAACCCAAAACCTGTTCCGCAGTCGGATGTCACTCCGGTCTACAGACCAACTCCCATCAGCATTTTAGAAAAACGTGATAAAGATCCCGTCGTTGTGAGGTTATCAACAGAGTCTCGTGTAAATGGAGTGTGTAAACCTAGGTCAAATAGTTCTTCAATCCCTGTGTATCAACCAACTCCCATTTCTGAACTGGAGAAGTATGCCCCCTCTTCTATTCCGGCCTACGATCTTGAAACTACCGAGGCAAATCAACAACCCTTTGCCCGTCCTTCTAACCCACCTACGTACTCCCCTGTCGTTCCTTCGAAAACTGTTTCTACTCTGCCACCACCTACCCCGAGCTACCCCACGTCCTTTGTGTACCAACCTTCTCCTGCCTATCCACCTGTTATGAATGATGACAACTCGCTTTCAAACGATGATCATATGCTCACTCCGACTGGCATCTCTAACTCCCAGAACGATTCAAAGGTTTCTACCGATCATGTTCAGCAAAAGATTGCTTCAACTGTCAGCTCTTCTACAACAATAGATGTCGGACTTAGTGATAAAATCACAATCGGTGACAAGAAGAAGGGGAAGCGCAAGTTAAAGCTGTCATCGGTAGAATCCACCACCGCGTGTCCAAAACAACTCTCATCAGATGCTTTTCAGGATAGTATTCAGATTCTAGACGATGACAACGATCATGACGTTGAGCTTGAAGACCTAAGCAACGCCGATCTGTCCAAGCGTCAGAAATTGTTATCTTTGTACCAAGACTTGTATGGCGAAGAACCAACAACAGTAAAAAAACAGTCTTCGAGCTTAACCGTACCCAAACAAAAAATTGTGAAAGTCCCTCAACGCTCCCTGCCGCCGTACACGGGCAATATGCAATCGAAACCAGTTGTTAGTGTCCCATCGGGGACTGATGTAAAAATGCCAGTAAGCCAGTTCTTTTTATCTGTGATGTCTTTGCTGTGCATGATTTTTATTGGGGACCAAGTTTGTATGATCTAAGAGTTGTTCAGTGCTAGGACCGTCGATTTGCGATTCCCTGTTCTAAATTCATGCTCATACAAAGTTTTTGCCATTCTGGCTCACTGAATTTGCGACTTAGTGATTGCCGTCGTTTTCCCCTGATTGAACCGATTGTAGTCGGTTGGCTTGTCTGCTTATTGTTTTTCCCAAATAGTTCCGTTTGTCGCGACCACTCTGCGCTCAATTATTAACCTGTATGTCTGTGCACAGCGCCACACACGAAAGTGATTATAACGAACAGTCATTGTTTTCCGTTGTCTGTGTATACCTAACCCACTGGCTGGAGAGACATGGTGCTTCCTCTGTTTTCTGGACGAACCAGTTCTTTGCATGCTATTCTTGATGGTTTAATCATACGTTGCAATGATATGTTAAATGCTGTAAGCATAACATGGTTTTTTGGTAATACTTCTGGTGCGGTTAACAACTAACATTGGGGCATCATTCCACTGGGATCTGATTGTCCCGTTGGGTGATCAGTAAAACCCGACAGTTTACTGGTCACCCGATCCTACATGTAAACTTGGGAAGTAGCACAGTATAGAAGTATTCCAATAATGCTACTGACAGACGAAAACTGTAAACTTCTTCCGCAACGTGGTGCAAATAGTCAACAGTTCTTTGCATAGTGAGTACACAACAGTGAATTGGAATATCCAGTGAGTAAGTTACATTTCAACCTATGTTTCAGAAACATCTAACTGACTTTTCCCATCTTTGTTCGTACACGGCAACTTTACTATGTGGTGGTGGCTGAACTTATTTATGGTTTATCGCCGCCTGTGTCTTGAAAACCCTTCTTGAAAACAAATAAGTTCCAGTCAGCGGAGCTAATTTCATCATCTGAGATCTTTTGTAACAAACTGCTTGACTCCTTAACTCGATCGGGACGTTCGCTCTTGAGGGAAGCCAAAAAGAAGTTCGTACATAGATCTGACGCTTTATGGTGTTTTCTGGACCTGATCATCCACGTGGTTTTGGTTTCAGTTAGACGACTCATTCATTCGACCCGGAGCTCTGTTAGGTCCGTAAGGTGAACGGTCAGTTCAGATGACCATCGTCATTATCATGGGCAACATTTGATCAGTTGATTAGTGTTTGACTACTCAACCACCATGGGAAGAAGTAAGGGAGAAGAAAGGGATGAGACCTTATTAGCAAAATCGTTCGGCTTTTGAGTGTCTACACTTTTTTAACATTGTGTTTCCTCGCTAATGACGCTTCATAGACAGATTAACGAAACAACGACAAAATTTACACCAATGACGATGATTGTATCGTTAGATTCTTGTTTCCACATCTGCATTCGCACACTGAGATTTTCAGCTCTAATTGTGGTGTTCGTACACTTGTTTCAGTCCCACATTTATTAACCGTTTTTTTTGTAACGTCCAAACTCTGCCTTATTGTCTTATTCGGATCGCACATAAAAGTGTCTGAGGACTACTGTCGAACCTATATATCAAGAATGGATTCGTGCTTATTTACGTGGACTGATCAAGCAAGCACATCAGGGTGTGAATCGAAAGCATCCAATTTTCACCCTAAAGAGTACCTGAAGTCCGACCGTCACTGCTCGTGATTCATACTGTAATAACCGTAATGAGACAGCTGAGAATATTCCTCTTATTTTTTTCGTTTGATTCTGTTTACGATAAGTGTCTAACTGCGAGTTAATCTGGACCTCCTTTTCTTACTAATTTTGATTCACAGTTGACTGCCACTGAAGAGGTCATTGCCATCTTACCACGACCACGTGTTCCGTTGCGCAAGAGCGATAAAATTCCAATGCCAATCCGAACGCGTTACTTGGACCAGTTTATTGAAGAGTGTCTCGTCATTTATGAGTGCCCTAATGATGCTTACAATCGGGTACATATGCTGTTCGTCCGGGTATTCTTTTTTTGCGTTTTTGCTCCACGTTTATTTTCCATCCTCGATCATTCATCCTGATTGCCACTTTTTGCGGTTCCTTTACTTCCACTATATTGTTGAAGCGGCACCTACTAAGGAATGGGATCTTCCAGAAATCACACACTGTGAACAAGTATGCTACGAACATGTTCGTTTGTTTACCACTGTTACATCACTTGCCATCCAATTGGGGTGATTATTCGTGCCCCAAGCTTTCCACCTTTGCCTCGGCATAAGCGCTACATCTTACTATTTCAGCTTGTACAAGCACACTACTGATCGGTGTCCTGGAGTAGCTTATAAGTTCTGTTTTGCTGCAGGGATTTTCACAGTTCGAGATTTCGGCGAGTTTCATGAAATACTAGTTATTCGGTTAACTCACTTGGAATAATCCTTGTGCTCTTACAACACCACCTCAATAGAACCTCATTCCTTCGCGTGCATATTTCAGGTTTTCAGGTATACAGTAGTCTACTCATCCTACAGATTCTCCTTGAAGAAGAACCACTTCTGACTGATGTAGTGGATTTTCTGTTGCAATTCAGGATCCTAGAAAGATCACCTCGTGATACGATTAAGGACCATGGTTTTGACTATAATTTGTTTCGCTTCCTTCCTAAAGACTCAATAATGTTTATCTTCGCAGTTTCCTCCCTCTACATTGGAAGTCAGGTCTACGCGGACAGCTGACTTGGTCATTCTTTAGGTACCCCGGACTATTCCACTAATATCGTACCTTTGTCCCCACGATTTTAGGCGAACAAATGCAATTCGTGAAACTGTGTTACCTTTTAAGTCATTGCTCCGCAGCGATTGTTTCTGCTAGACTAAGTCGCCTATAGCTGACAGTGTGATCCTATTTTGTTTGCCCACTGCATTCCATAACTGCCTTTTGTTAAAACGTTAATAATTTTTATACAGTGTCTATAAGAACTCAACCATACAGAAGTTCGATTGCATCAGCTGCGTGTCATTTGGTTCGTTAATGTGGCTCTGAGACGAAAACACCTGACTTACCTTATCAGTTCGCAGACTTGGAGCGTCTTGAAGCTGGCCTAAGCAACGGAGTCTCTCTTTACAAAACGTCAAGGGAAATATTTTGAACCCTCAGATGTAGTGTACTACTTTGCAAACATCGTTAGGATTCCCTCATCGATTTGCTGTCGTGTTCTCTCTACTGCCCAATATGGTAAAGCTCTTAGCCTACTGTTCAACAGAATGTGTCGTATGTGGGCCGGACAGTCTTAGGTTGTCCGAATTTGGACAGGTGTAATCGGAGTAATCGGAGCTTTACGTTGTCATTGCATAGTTAGCAGTTTATGTCATTTTCACCACGCCGTCCGGAGCCCGATTAAGAAGTTGCACTTACTAACTTTGTCGCGTACTTGACAATCGTGTCTAGTTGGTCAGAAAAACAATGCTAGGAGCGCCACTGAATAATCTCAGTCCACTTAGAAAAAGCGCACATCATATGGAAGAGCAACAGTATTTACGTTAGTGATTGTCACTGGCCGACCAGAGTGTTACGCTCTGCTAAATTGACTTGCGCAGTTTGGTTGCTCAAATCGGACACGCGTTCAGAAGACTCGTTTTTGATTAGCTGCAACCGATCGACCACCGTTTCGTTTGCGACGGATTATGCGTGGGCTCTGAGCTGCTGAACGTTCCTCACTCAAGCGACTGACCTAGCCTATTGCTGACTGAAAATTCTGTGGAAATGTGTACGGTAAGCCGTAACTGTTTTCAGCTTATATGTCCGGGTTTGTGTTTGCCGGGCTGTACTCGTCATCCGGTCGTATACCCATATGAAATCATATCATCATAGACAGCAATACATCAGTGGTTCACACTAATGCTTAACTGCCACACAACCATGAAGAAAAAACAAACCTTATATATATAGGATAGAAGGAAAAAAAGAAGGGGACGGGAAGGGACCTAACTACTGAAAATGACTACGTCCAGATTCAAACATTCAGCATCAAGGTGCCTACACCTTGCAAACAACACAACCGAGCTGCAAGTGAGAGTAAGGCGTCATCAGCGAGACAGCTTCCTTACGGCTTTCACTGCCCCGCGTCATTAAATGCACTCACTTCACAGACA
>QNGE01000444.1:43385-65409 GCA_008508345.1 Paragonimus westermani
GTGCGCGACCGGATGAGTCATCGCTCGACTGGATCGGACCAACGGGCGAGGCAGGGCAGGCGAAATACGACAGACGGCCAGATCGGAGGCGTGGTTTTTCCAACATTTAGAGGAACATCTCGACACGATGTTGGAATACGGTCAAGGCCAACATTGGGTGGATGGCGGACAGCACGAGCAGCCGGACGAGTCATCGCGCAACAAAATCGGACAAACAGACGAGGAATGGTAAGCGGAAAACCCCCCGATAAAAGGCGATTTGGACAATAAAGATTGTGCTTTATTGGACGCCTGGAGGACCAGGAGACTGTGGTTTGTCAGACCTCTACCTGTTGGCCTGCCTGGTGAGTAACTTTGTCCAGTTTAACCCAGTAGGTCATCGAGATGCGCAAGCCGTCACACCACGTCAAGGTCCAGTCTCACCGTGACGGCATATGAAATCGGTGATCATTAACAGACCCAACACTGTTCATCTCGTCATTCCGCGTTAACTCGTTGTAGCTACTGGGAACCGTGACGCCACGTAAATTGAATTCCACCTGCAAACCGACTCTGTACATTCAGGCTTCCATTAACTGAGACCATGATACACAGTCCAATCTGGTTCGATTGATAATTTGGTCTTGAGTAGCCACATCTAAGTTGGCAACTATGGACGAACGTTTCGATGTGACAGTTCAGTCGTGTCCACCGTGAGGTCAATGGTGAAGTGGTCAAAACAGTTGCTTTTTGATGTCGTGTAAAGTGTTTTCGTTTGAGTAGTATGGCACGGCCTGTATGCTCGGGTACTGAATGGCAGGTCTCAACGTCAGGAGGACGAGGGTCCAGAAGCGACTATTGAGGACGTGTATGTGCACTACATGGGAAGTGTCGCTAAGCAGAACTACAATGCAGTGCTGACAACAGATGCAGATACCTGTCAGGCGTACAAAATAGTGTTTGTTTTCGTCGTATTGTGTTTTCACGTACCATTTAATGGAATTCTTGCAATAAGCAGCTTCCCAGGCCGAGCGTCTTTTGTGGTGACAATATTGTGGACGCGAAAGGGAGTTCAAATCCTAGTCCCCGCAATACTTTCCTTCACTGACGAGCTGTAGCAAGAATGCAACTCAAGTCTACTACCGCTTTTCCTAAAACGGTGTGGGGGTTCAGCATCTGTAACCACTTGTATGTGGTGTTCAAATCATGCAAACCAAGATAGTCTACTATTTACCAGTAATCAAAATATCGCCTAACAAAAAATTGTGCTCTTAGCGGGGAAGAAGTCCTAATCGTAGGACCATCGATTGGGTTTAACACGACGGCTATATCTCCTTGCGAGGCGGTTGGGCAATATGAGTGTTGCTCTCAGGCGGATGTGAGTGATCGCTTACATATGCTAACACGGTTGTGCCTCACGTGAAGTCGTTGATGCGGTTGACAACACGGTTGCCTCCTTACAGCTTGATCGTAGTTTCCATTCCGGACGTGGCAACGATATACTTCACTGACGAACCACATGAAGAACGAAAGTCGATTTTGTTGCTTCCGTTTGCAAGGGACCTGTTCGGAAACTTGCCTGGCCAGTGTTAGTTCAGCCATTTTTGTAACATCTTACGTTGTACATTGCCAACAAATAATGGCGCTGGATTGTTTTAATTCTCTTTTAATTCAGCTATTTGCCGGCTTAGTTTGTGATATTCATTTTCGTATGTCTCTGATATAGTTTGCTTTCTTCTGTCATTGGGCTCCGCATAGCTCTGCGGTATCGACGCCGGCTAGCACATACGCAGCTAGAGTTTCGGTCACCACGGTTGTATCTGTGTGAGATTGAATGGTTCTAAAACGCAATCAGCCTCTACTTTAGCCTAATATGTCACATGGCAGCAGGTGTTATATTGTGAAAACTGGAAGTTGTACGTCGATTCTCAAAACGACGCCCGCAGGTTGGAACTTCTGCCCATAGACCACTTGTGCTGCTTAATTTTGAGCAGTGTGACCGTTTACAGTAAATGTACTTTCCACTGTCGTATTCCATGAAACATTAAGTGGTGTATAGGTTGATGTTCCGATTAGTTACGTTTCTAGACCGATTTTTCACAGGCCTTTGTTATTTACCGCAATTTTAATAACGAAAAAATGTTTTGCATTTTTTTTCTGACATTTACCTCCATACAACCACTTAATGTCATTTGTTTTAGTAGCGTTGCTGTTCAACAAACTAACAAATTAGTGACTAATTTTTTAGGCTCTCACCGATGAACAATCTTGCCATGACAAGGCCACTAGCCGAATGGCGTATCTCAATGCTGTGATACAACGTCTCAAATGTTTAAAAGCCGAAAAAACGAAAGTACAGGCCGACGGCCTGAAAATTCCACGTACCCCTGTGACCAACGAATCACATCGACCAGTGAGCTCGAAATCCTCTGAGGCAGAAGTAAAAACAGAACCCGCGAAAGACACCACTGAAATGGCCGACGAACAGTTGGATGAATTAATCCAAGGTGGCTCACTCTTTTTTAATATTCACCCAGTTTTAGCGCGCTTCACCCCCCCTTGCTATTTGCTTTTTCCTTGTTGTCAGCCTGTTGACTTTTTTGTTTATTAGATATGCTTGTTGATTAGATGTGCACTAACTCGATTGATCTTTCCAATGTGTTTCACACTGAACATCCAGGTCAGTGTGGCCGGATTTTGGTACTTGTTGTGATATGCTAAATATAGAGTTACCTACTTCTCATGGCGTCCGATGTTTCGCTCGTGCACTTTGCAGGCCTTGGTTGCAGGTGAAGGTGATGCCTTCCGACAGATGTAGGTTGACCTCGACGTGAAATTTTATCATGTTACGTTGAGCATTTGTCCGAGTCGTCTTTCAACTCGCACTTACCTGATGCCGATCGCGCGCTTGCATTCTCCGGCCAAACAACGTTCTGTCCTCTCACTTGACAGCTAACTGTGATCTGCCTAAGTGGGCAGATCATCAGCAGTTCGTGGAAGCTGCACTTAGAGTTATGTATTCAAAATGTGACCATTCTTAGAGGGTTATTCACATATTTAGGAGTAGCGTTGTGTTAAATTATGCATAGATTTCCCTGTGTGAATTCTGATTTCGTGGAAATCAGGAGACTTGTATTTTCTGTAGTTTGTTTGAAACTATTTTCTAATGGCCATCACTTTCTTTCGGTAGTTATTGATTCATGCATACTTCTTCGTGTAGTGCGGCTGTCTTCCTGTGGTTTATCCCGGTCGCTTGAAGATCTCAGGTCGTTAAACAGTTTCGTACACTCACTGGTCCGATATAACGGTACCTCATTTACGTATTTCATTAGACTTATTGTTGAATCGCATTTGGTAGCATGTAATCAGTTTGCTGAAAATTTTTTCAACTGTATTCACTCGTGCAACAATCACCATGTGTAAACTGCCGCACACTTGAACCCCGTGATTCCCGAACCTTTTTCTCTAGGGCTTTAAGTGACTGAATGTATAACAAGATGAACCGTTTGGCTTCTCTGACATCACATCAAATTCATAACCTCATGGTTCCATTTTCACTTCAGGTGTTGCACCTCATATTTTAGTGTTCAAATCTATTACCACTATTGAGCTTGTGGTAGTATTGATAGCTGTAGTTCAACCTTTCAGTGTGTTTCAGTGAACTTTTGACCTGGTCTGTCCTTTTTCTATTCAGCTGTTAATGTTTCGCGTCGCCGCAGGGTCACCGCACTATCACGTTATCCACAGCTACTCTCGCCTCAAAGTAACACTGCATGATTACGCCAGCAAACCTCCAATTTCCGGTTGCCGGTTTCAACACAGGTCGATTGAATTACCTGTATGGCTTTCGATTAAGCTATAGGATGTCCCACCTTTACGGGACCACCTGGGCCATTTGTCTGATAGAGCACACTATCAACTCACGACTATGTTCATTCTGTAATCACCTACCGGATCCAGTCGTAGTAGCGCTACCAATAGGTTAATTTATATGCACATATTACGGGCACACTAGTCAGAATCTTCGAACAGCATGATGATCATCTTTTCCAGAATTCTCACTGTTGTTAGTAAGCTGTTGGATGCTACATATTGTGTGTTTAAAGCGCAGTTGATCGCATATGTAATTTTACCACTGTTGATTCTCAATACTCAGCCTTTCTGCCAGTTTCTTTTTCCTGGACCGTTCAACACAGAGTCAGAAGTTCATGAGTATTGTCGGCTTTGTTTAGTAGCGAAATTTTATATACACTTTATCTACCACAGACGCATGGCGTATTTGTCCAAATCTAAGTAAATTCAACTGCACCAGTGATTTGCACATGTTTTAAAGGTAGTATTACGGTTTTTGTGTCTTGTTTGCATTTTCTTGGCTAGTCCCTTTGAAATAGACTGCTCATTCGCTTCTGAAGATGACTGAAAGTACTCTTAGGGTAGAATAAACAGTATGAGTTTGGTGGTGAAAGTTCACTGGAAACACATGGCCAGTTTGGTGGCTGTTGCCATTCATCGGGTGTGAATACCCTTTGAACTTCAACTACACTAATCTACTGACTTTATTAAGCCTGAGATGAACGGTACAACTAACCGGCCAGTGCGTCAGTATCTACAATATTCTCAGCACAGTTGTTAAGGTCAAGTGATGTGGATTGTTCGAACAATCTTTTATCATATCTATTCTGTTCAATTGGTATTCCTTGTTCGTTAAATTAGGCTTTTTATTGCCCATACGTGACTTTCTTGAGCCATTCCTTCAAAGTTAAATTCATCGCACCCGGGAATCTATCTATGGGATCTCTTTTTATCACGTTTCTCCTTCCACAGGTCCACTGTTGTATGACCAACTTCGACCTTACATTTTAACCGAGGAGCAGCTTGTCGACAACAGTTTTCCTCGAGAAGATAAATCCGACAGGGCCCCTTTCGGCAAAGCCAAGTTAACCATTCCTGATGACAAGCGTTCCATGTACGAGGCTTGTCAGAGTAAGTTATATTAAAGAATGATTTTGTTCCCCAGCTATTTAGTGGTCATTTGACAGTCCTAGTAGTCAGTAGAGTGGTATTCACTTGTTCTTTAATGATGAGTTTTATTGCGAAAAGCGTTCACTTTAATGTAAACTATAGTGAGGTGGTATTCCTTTAACATAACAACGAAAGTGTTTCGTTTGTCTATTGGGAACAGTTCCAAACCGCTGAAACGTGATCCACGCTACTATGTGATCATCATCCACTCGGTGCACCTTCAGTCCGTCTTTATTTTTTCTTCGAGGATCAGTGACACTGATCTGTTTGGCTTCATTTGCCACTAAAAGCACCAGCAACTTTGAGTGGGAAGACGAGCTTAAAAACTAGCATTCCTATGAGATACGTCCCTCAACGAAACATCATATTAATTAATATTGTACAAGCAATTCTGTTGCTGAACGTTACAGTGTCCATTTGTTTGCATGTGTACCTTTTTGGAATTCTTATGCGTCATGTTTGCTCCCAAAGAATATCACAAACATAATATCCGCGAGGCAACTGTAGTAGGGTCACGTTGCGTGGAGATTGTCGGAAGCAGTCAGTGGTTCTCTTTCTTTTGGAATCTTAGGATATTGTTTTCTACTGTTGTTCACGGAATCGTCGTTTTGTCATGTCAAAGTGCGTGTAGGACTGTGGTCGTAATGTAAACCTGGTGGATAGGTGTTAGGCCTACTTAGCTGGACAAGTATAAAATTATGCTAGGTTCTTCGATTCTATGGAGTAGTTAATCGGTGCCTGAATTCGAGCTTGCACTATTCTGTGTCCAGCCCACACTCGTTTACTTGTAAGAAACATCGTAAAGCGATGTATTACAATTTCGAAGTGGGAGAGGAGTTCTCTTCTAGACAGGCTTATGCCAAAGTGGCCTTATAGCTCTGCCCCGCTAAATTTTCACGGCTTCGTCACTTTACTACTAATGACCAAGGTACCAAATACCTAATTTGACACCAAGTCGCATCGCTTAGTTGTGCACAAAAAATTTAGCGTAGACTGTTAAGTCGTATCATGCTTATGTCGCAGAGTATATACCACGTTTTCAGCTCCTACAACACATGACGAATACTGTCCAATGACGTATCACAACATTTGCAGGCCATATGTTTTCAAGCTGATCTAACGTAGACAGTCAGCGTCCGAGAGTTTTATTATAACTGATTTATATCTACACGCAACATCCGAACTCGAACATGCAGATCTCAAAACCGATTTGAAACACACCCTCAATGCTAGACTTTGGTTTCATCATTGAAATCAGGTAGTTTCGATGTTCCCACGCTCCGTATATTGACATACTCAACTCTGTCTAGTATAGTAAACCATAGTTATTATGGCAGCGTTTCCTTCACTGGCTTGTGAGGAAACGGGCATACGATTAAAATTCTTTCAATCAATAGCAATTGGTGTATGGTCACATTTTCACCAAAATAGTCAACGCATTTCTAAGAATTAACTGTTCTACTTCTATTATCCGCGCCGCGTTTTTATTTGTAATCTTATATACATGTGAAGTTAACGTAAAACCTTCATTTTGAGGCTTCCAATAAGCACTGAAACATTTCTCGATGTTTTTTCTTCTTGTGAGTTTGGGCAAACTGTTGCTTAGGCGCTGTGCTACCTTAAAGCTGTTAAAAACTGCTTTGTTTTCGCACCACCATGTTAGCAAGTGAGATGTCTTACCAGCAGTGAAATCGTTCAGCTCCCCGATTTTGTGAAAAATGGTATTATGTACAAACCAATATGGTTTGACTGAACGACTATGAAACTGTTTTACAGTTGTTGATCACTTTCTCACGGGCTTGCAATGGTTGATAAATAATCTGGGATTTGGTTGGTCCAAATTGGAGATCACTTACTTTCGATTGCAGCCTTCCTGATCAGATCGCAAAAATCCACAATAATACCAGTACGTTTAAACCATTGCGAACAAAACAAACATGACGGACATGCAAATCAACGCCAAAAATTTGGAACGTTCGGGCACGCCTAGCACAGTCCACACAAAGTTGTGGCTGAGCTTTTGGGTATGATCGTCCGGTCATGCCTATTGTGAGTTTAATGGCGTTGTGGTTTACATGCTGGTCTCACAGGCACGAGGGCTGAGGTGCAAATTCCGATCTGGACCAGAATATATACTGCAAATGAGGTCTATCTGGAGTGAAACTCAAGTCTGGTGCTTACTTTCGAAGTAGGACAGCCACAATGCTTATCTGAATGTGAACGTTGTGACCAACTGTAACTGACTTCCAATTTCTAATAATATGAATTCAACCTAAGATTGGATAATCTTGCCCTTTAGATCTGACGGCTGATTTATTTTGAGTGTTAACGGGCCGTTTCATAAGGAATTTTTACAATTGTTGTTTGTGGTCCTCAAGATGGTCTGTGGCATTTATAATGATGGTAAATGTTGACCGGCGTCAGGAAATTTTTTTGGCTCCTAATCACACGGTGACAGTTTGCCAAGTGGACTAGAATCAAGACGTCGTGAACAGTCACAAGGTAATTTGAATGATTGCAAACAAGTTTGAAAGGAACAGTTGCAAACTGTGAGGAGCATATCAGCATTTTGAAAGACGGTGCAGTGCAAAGGAGGTACACTTGAAAGCCTGGACTGTTTCCGCATTTTCTCAGATGATCATCCCTCTTCGTGGTGGTATATCGTGGGAGCCATCAAATGCTCATTGGCGTTTATTGTCCGACAGAATTTTATTCCCCATTCTTCTGTTTACTGTCGGCATAATCAGAAGTTGAAGTGGTTTGTGCGTGTGATCTCAATCACCACGTATTCGCCGTCTCAGTAGTATTCGTTGTCTTTTAGTCCTGTCGCTTACGGCTTACACGCCTGTGTTTTCCTGCCATATCTTTCAGCTAACGAACGCATCTGCGCTCGTTGCAGTGCGCGTTTCACGGTTGATGAGTTTGGAAACGCACTGGTCGTACAGAAGTGCATCTACCACTGGGGTAAACCAGTGCGATGTCGAAGTGAGTTATGTACTGTCCGTCAGGTTGCTATTACAGCCATTCTTTTTCCCACTGCAATGCTTCAGCCCTTCACATACTAACGTTTGTGGACACCACTTTGTCTATATTTATTTCGCTTTTACTCATGTTGTTGTGCTGATCTGCGCGATCGTGTGTATTCAGCAAAATCGGACCATTTTCATGCATATTGCATCGAGTCTCGTCTGATCATCGAATACCCAGCAGGCGCCTATTTGGAAACTTCATTTTATATTTCAAAACCTAATGGTTCTTTTATACTTAAAGCCTACTCGATTCACTGCTTACCCAAACTCCGACACAATAGACGATCCAGCAAGGGACCAATCAAAACGTCCCGTTGAGATACCATATCAGTATTGGATGAATAGTTTCAGGGTTACACCTTCCATTATTCGCCAAGTTCATTACTCTCTATTGCACCAATCCGATTACAGGTTGTGACTTCGTGTTTGCCACAAAGATCGGTGACAGACTGATTTCTCTAAAACCGTTGTACATCTATGAATGTGACTTCTTGTCTCATAAATGAAAACTGCTTTCTGCAACCGGTACAAGGCCTTATTATTTGCACGAGAGGTTTCAGTCCGAGTACGATTTCTAGGGCTAATCGAAGTATCAAATTCCGAGTAGTAAATCTTTGTAACTCTGCTTTGTGCCTTACAGATTAATAGGTGTTTGACTTGCAGTCGATCAATGATGGCAGTTTACTCGAGACCCAACTAACCGACTGGAGTTCTTGTTTTAAACAAAATATCGGCGTAATCAGTACCATCGCTGTGTATAGGCGCGCAATCGGAATACGAGTAATAATTTTTAAGATACAATCTTTATTCTTTAGTTCAAGTTACCTATCCAATGGTAGAGTAAGTAGCTTTTGAGGCCCATTGTTACCATAATTAGAGTATGTACTAGATGTTACTTGTGACCATGATTAGTGGTTTTCACATGGCATCATCAGTTTGAGCATGCTGCTTTTAACATACGTTTATCCTGTTCAGGGCTAGAGTACGTCTAACATTGATAACCTTAAGAAACAATTTTATTTCCTTCGGAACATTTATTGATATATCTCTTTACATTTTCAATTTCACCTGATGAAACTACATTAGGAGTGATTCTTCTTACAAAGCATTCGTCGTTCTCTCTCGCTAATTGCTTTCTGTCTTTGGGTTATCTACTTAGATATCCGTGCTACGTCTTATTAACTCGTGCTTTCAGAAGAACTCTACCTGTTGTTTGTTGAATGGGATAAGAAATTTTGACAAATGTTTGTCAGATGTTTTCATTTTACCAGAAAGTTCGCCATCTGTTAGGTCGACAGTAGGAGAAGACACTGTTCACAAATCATTATTCGAAACAGTTATAATTCTGGCTTTTTTATTTAGTCAGGGTTCGATTCAACGCAGTCTTCCTCGTAACGAATGTCATGAGGTAAAGATACTATGAATACTGGATTATTTCAGTTAGGTGAAATGTACCGCCAACAAATTCGTTTCCAACCTTCCAGACGGGTGCTTCCAATAGAAGATATGAAAGTTGGTAAGAATTACATCAAAACATGATCTATTACAAAAATATTCACATCAGACACGTAGCTACTGACGAATAAAGTAAGGACTGAGTGACTGATTTTAATCGAATATGATGTGAGACGCCTGTGGCAACAACAGCTAGCTGTATTCACTCCAGACGAACGGCTATTCGGCTGGTGTACACCGGTAAAATGTGCGCATTGAATCTGCACGAGCTTAACGCTATAAACCGCTCTGCTCATATTTTTAATCCACACTTGTTTAAATTGTGCTATCACCACTTGTCCATTATTTTAATGAAGCTGTGAAATTGCTTTTCACAATAAACGATAGCCGCATTAATGTAATGTAGTGTTACTGAATTTACTTTCTAATTCTTTTTGGCCTTTTTTCTACCTAGCTTTCGGTTTGGGTATTGAATTACGTTACTTTTGCTGTCAGGCCGAAGTTGGTCAGCCCGGTTGCCAACTTTGCGTTGAGGGTCATGTTCACGAAGCGAACAAATGGTTCGATACTGAAGGATTCGTTGCTACCCTTCCACCACTGGTTCCACGCCGGTCTGATGAAGCGACAGCCGGTGAAGTTGCTACATCAGATAAACCGTCGACAAACAATCCAGTGAACGTGTACGCGCTTGATTGCGAAATGGTCTACACCACTGCCGGTTGCGAATTGGGCCGAGTGACTATTGTGGACTGCCAACTGCAACCAGTGCTCGATTCAGTCGTTCGTCCTTACGGCACCATAATCGATTGCAATACGCGATTTTCCGGACTCACCCGTGAAGAGCTGGAACAATCGGACACACGAATCACAGACATACAAGCCAAACTTTTACATTTGTTCGACTCGGACACAATTCTCATCGGTCACAGCTTGGAGAGCGATCTGGTCGCGTTGAAATTAATCCACGATAAAATCGTAGACACATCAATCATGTTTCCCCATCGATTCGGACCTCCGAAAAAACGAGCTCTGCGGAACTTGGTATGCGAACTTCTACAACGTATCATTCAACAAGATGGTGAGCATACTTATAATTAGAGCATTGCTTTAGTTTGTGTTAGTCCGGGTTCTTGGACTGGCACTTCAAGCCAGCGCCAGTTGCCTCTCGATTGTTTGATGAACTGTTGTCTGAATCTTGTTGGCTTCACAAAATCTGTGCAGTGGTTTTCAAGATGGCTTAAGTCTTGTATCTCGGTTTTACACAGCAATCTGTAATCACTGTTAGCTACTTTAGTGCGATTTCGTCCGGATTTTGGCAAATACTTCTCCAGCATTACACTAAATCACATGACCAATGCTGACTTTTCAGAGCAAAAGTTTCGGTGGCGGTGCAAGGTAGAACCTGCTATTAATGATTCAGCTTTCTGTCCCAGTGCTCAGCTTTTGTTTAAAAGTGTGAGCACTTCGTCGACAATTAAAATCTATGCTCATCACTTCCGAGTCCGGTCAATTCTGACTTATTTACTGTCAGTTGGCAGTCATGAGATACGTAGTGTGTACGCACGCAAAACTACCAACTGCGCTTGTCGTTCCAGTCCTAATTTATCGAGAACACTTCACTTGTATCCTCAATGCTGAAAACACGTGGTCTGTAAAGCACAGGCTACGCCGACCGTATCGCTATGGATTACATTTTCAAACCATTACAACTCTTTCTCATGCTAAGGCTGTCGTTCTGATTTCTAGTTGATGTAGATTTCGCTGTCTAGTTCAGCGTAACTTAAACATAACCACCTTTGAATATCATAACTCACTTTGAAGCATGGCGGATTTAAGTAGAAAACTGTGCTATCACTCGTTCTCAAAGATACTCACACAGAGCAACATTTGTTCCGTGGTACGATGCAATATCGTCAAGGCAACATGATTGAACCATTTGGTTTGTGAAACGTTCATTGGAAATAGATTTCCCAACCACATTTGGGAAAAAAAATGACATCGCACATCGACGCACCTATCTGTTTGAGTTTTTTAATGCTATTTTGGCTTGTCTGGTTTTCGTTCTCCAGGTTCCCTCTTATAATCGTTAATTATTCGTTTTCTCTCACAGACGCAGGTCACAACAGTCTGGAAGATGCCGTGGCGTGCATGCAACTGGTACAATTCAGAGTCAAAGAGAATTTGCGACGAGGCAAATGGGTGCTCAAATAGAGTGCAGTTTCACTATATGAATACCCTACGATGGTCAACGCCGCGCTTCTCCTACTTTTTAGACTGTGATTGTATTCTCTTTACGTTCATTTTGTCGAACAGATTCCTCCTTTCCATTCGTCGCCTTTTTACTAACCTAATGAATACTCGTGCCTTGATACACCTAGGTCCCATCCTGTTAGGTTCCGTGTGAAAAGTTTACACTGTCTTTATAGTCGAACGAATAGCCCGCGTATCTTGAGTCTGTTCCCATACACCAATCGGAAGCACTGCTGGTAGACATTGGAAAGGTTGCTTTCGATAAGTTCTCTCAATCGGTAAGGCGGTTTTGCGAACAACGTTGGGTGTTCCACATTTGCGACCAGAATGACGATAGTACACAGTACATTCGAGCTGTTTTCTGGCAGAAAACTCGTTGGAGTAGTTGGTCGTGGATAACACTTTTTTTAACAAACATCAGCGGTGTCGTAACTGACCTGGATCGCGTCGTGATGGTGTTCACTTTGTTGCTGATGCCCAACGCACTTTGATTTATTCGATTGATTACGCACGTTTGACTATACACTCTCATAGGATGGTCACTCATATTCAGTTGCGTTGTCAAATACAATGTGGTGTCGGACTCGGATACCTCGTGTTCTGACCTCACATATTCGAATGAGTTGAAGCAGTGGGCCCCAACGAACAGCTGAATGCATTAGTGAACAAAGAGGAGGTACACCCATATACCTCAAAGTTTGCTTTTGACCGTTCATTTAGGCAAGCCTGTGTTCACACGCGTCTGTTTTAAACCAAGAGCCGTTCGTAGGAGTTCCGTGTTCAACGACCGTTTTCAAATTGGCTTGAAAAGTGCACTGAATTTCCAGACCAAACAAATTAATGTGGGACTGAGCTTGGGCTGCCTATTAGTTTTCTTGTAGAAAAACCACTGGGTGGCAAGCCTAGTGCTCCCATCAGTTCCGAAAAATGGAAAGGTTGAATTTTCACCTCAGTGAGGTGACTTCATCCTAGTTTCCTGGCTACAAATACTGCGAGAACAGACCTTCGTGCTTATCTTTCAGTCGCATGCATAAAACAAGACCAGACGATGCAAGTCTCAAACGTTTAGAGACATGAACCTCTGCTTTTTGGGAGGTCCGCCGTACTATGTGGCGTTCCAGAAGCTTTCTGGGAAGCTGTTGGGTGGTAGCCTTGCGAAATGACATGCTGGACAGGACGTCTGCCGGACGTTCTGAAGCATTGATGTTACTGTTTAAACCGTGTTAACATTTTAGACTTTTATTAGTAAGTGTACACGAGGACTGCGCTTGTGCCTTGACGACGGACGGTCGACGTATCATTTCGCTTCGGCGACGCCGCCGGTGCTAGACAGTGACAATTACGTGTACTCGGGTGCGATTGTGCTGTCCACCAGTTTTTCGACACACTCAGTGAACCAATGACAAATCAGTAATTGTCAAGACCAGTTATCCTGATTTCACGGGCGAGTGTTTAATAATACGTACTTGCGCTAGATCTATCGATATCATTGAAGGAGTTATGCGCAGTTAAAAGTAAAAAGACGTTTTCGAGTTCAGCGCCGAGTCCAATGTGAGTGTGACCGGTCACCGAAATTGCAGCCTAACTCCGCGGAAGTTGGGTGGGCGAATGGTAAGAAGATCAAATGAGGCGTGTATTGACGAAGACATGGCCATGTTCGTTTGTCAAATCATAAAATGCGTAGGACAAGTGGGTACTTTTTTGCACATGCTTCTACGCGAGAACTACTGATCGTCTAATAACCCCCGAAAAGGACTACTAATTTTGCGTTTCAGCCTTTTCGTATGAAATGGAAGTAAAAAGATCCGTTGACGCACCATCAAATGTTCATTGACGATTAAGGAAGAAAATAGGACATCATTACTCTGGTGAATAGATGAGGACTTGGCTGGTGTAGATTCGATATCGCTCACCCTTCATCGTAGCCTTCGTATTCAGACAGACTTTCCGAACGGTTTCTTTCGGAAGAGACACCAGACTTGAGTTTCGTCCATGGCAGTTAAGCATGAGTGTGAACCACTGTATTGCTGTCTATGATGATGATGATGATGGTAGACCTTGTCCGTAATGGATATTCCCGTGAGGACCGAGGCTGGCTGGAGAGTCTGAATGCGGAAACTGTGATGGGATGTCAATGGTGTTCAATGTATATCGACTGAATCCCCGCCCATTTACCAATAATACCAATTGCTCAGTAGATGAAAGGGGGCTGTTACCAATACCGAAGTAGAGGTAGCCAAGTTTTAAACAGCGAAACCTCACTAGATCGGGGCAAGTTACGATAAAAATCAATTTACTGCCGAGCAGTGTATATTATCTGGTAGTGAAAAGCAGGTCACGTAGGCAAAGGTCGCACCAAACCAGAGAGTGGATTGATGTGGATCAACATTGGTCGATTGTAAACGCTAATCCAGAACACCCACTAAACGGAGGCGATCAACAATTGCTCACTGGTCAAATTTCGCCTCAGATGGGCACAATTGTGGTTGACGGTGGTTTGGTTCCTTAGTAGTTTTGGTAAGTGGAACATCCGACACTCTCCACCAAATGTGAAAGAAATTCGAAGCACATTAAAAAAACGGATTTGGCTTCCATCTTTCTGCACACAACTGATAGAGTGCCCCTTCGTATGATTAGCAAAGCTATATTTAGTTCACCGCCCAAAGTAACACCGAAGTCCGATCACATCACTCAACTCGAGAGTACCGCATCCGGATTTATCAATTTGCCAAATTTATTGCGTACTCTCACAACCTATTGCGAGTTATAGCGTGTCTTGCTTTGCCCTCATCTACCAGAGGGAGCTTCGGCACGGTCCGATAATCGTTTTGCGTGTACACTTCTGACCTTCGTAGGAAGTCTATTCTCTACATGAGAGATCGCATGAACTCACGAAGAAAGACTAGTAACTGTGGCTGTTATGGGTCACGTGAACAATACATGTTTCAAGCAGATGGGTCAACATTGGATAACGAGGTGACGTACCTCACGCTATCTTGATATTGTGCAGGCAAAACATCAAGATGATCAACAGGGGAGGTTCGCTACCGAAATGGATGACTGACATTTGGAGTTACTAATGGAAATAAACCATGTATCAAACATACTCTGAAAGCACCACATCGTAATCAGAAGATTTCGCAAATGACTAACCGAAGAAAAAACAGAAGCCTGCTACTTCCGTTTCTAATTGATACGATGTTCTTTTCATCTCTTAGTCGTAATAGACAGCAGCATTTCAATGCTTAACTGGCATACAAGTAGTGAAGCCCCTAGTTTTAGACGATAAGAGAAAGTGAAATTGGTGTGCATCTGTAAGACGACTTCGCGTTTTTCGTGAGTATAAGTCTCACTTGAGACACCCACCAAATCGGATGTGGCTTCAGATAGACCATATAACTATAAGTTGCGGGCGGTGTGGCACTGCTCACGACTGTCGTTCTCATTGGAGCGCGTACAGAGATTCGGACCATGCGTTGTTCTTTTTGTTAATTTCGCTGAGCTGGCCGTTGAGAAACTCTCCGGACTAGCGATAAAACGAGACTAAAATACAGACTCAGCAGTCTTAGTTTAGAAGATCCCGACAACTTTTCGACCCGCATCTCACAGGTACTTGAAACAGCAGGTACTACAGAATGTGGCACATTAATTTGGGCGTTAAACAAACACTGGATCTTAGAAGTCCTCGGTAGTGTTGAATGCCTCATGATAATCCACACAACAGGTTAATGAAGGAAGTTCATCAAAAGCTCAACCGACCGTTGAAAATAGTGGCTGACAATTAAAGCAACACTAGCAGATGGTTCGAGTTAATCCATACCACTGGCCTAGAGCATCCATCTGTCAATGAAGCAGATAATACATCTGGCATAAATTTATGACGTTAGACCACCGGGAGCAACACATCGAGATCTAATTTAACTGGCCTGCCTCAACGGTGTCAGCACCATACGCTTGCACTTTGGTGAAGTCCGGTAGAATTGGAACCACTTATGAAAACTGAGGTCCGCTATTGCATTTCGAATTCCAAGTGCATTGTGGTCAAAGGCAGCACAGATAATACTATACGCTTTTTGGCACACTGGACTTTACAGCCTCAAATTTCCCGTACAATTACGTAGGTTTATTATTGGGTAGTTGAATTATAGATGTAGCTGACAAAATAATGTCCAAACCTTGTTCACGAACTTCCCTTTGGTTGACTGTGATGGAGAACCACCTAAAGTTAGCTCCACTGGCGTTTCATTTATGCAAGCTTGCATTACGTACGGATAACGTACACTTTCTATACAATGGACAACTCTACAGCCGGACAGATGGCTTCTGAGAAACAAGCGTGAAACGTCAACAGTTTCGCATATTTCCAAAAAGGAAACGTTGGATACATATTTGTAATGTGCGAATCGCGTAACCAAATAGAAACCATGTGCACACATCTTGGTAGCCTGTACCCCCGAAATCAAATTTACCATTTGAATCGGGGAGGAAAATCAGATACCTTTTCAGGATGTCAGACTGACTAGACGTGAAGATAAATCTCTCTCTAGAAGCACTTTCCAGAAAACATGGATTGGTCAGTTACTGCGCTTTAAAAAGCATTGTACTAATCGCACACAAACGCCGGTCCATTCGAACACTATGCTACCGAATTCGTAAAATCCATTCAGATGAGCGTATTTCTGAGGGACTTGATTTTACTGAACAAATTCTTATGAAAAAAATAGATATCCAATTTTTGTCTACAAGCATTATGCCTTTCGGCTATCGACCAGCCCACACAACAGTACAACGGAAGTTTACGTTCATAATCCTACCCTGCACAAGGTACGATGTAACATTCTTCATGGGACAAAGTGAAACCAGCATTAAATCACATTTGTACATCATCTAAGCTTATTGTTCTGTATCGACCCACTCACATCTCATCAAATGCCGGAAAAGATCCGGTGCCCACACCCGTCAAATTAAACATTTATGAATTTACTCGTACCTGCGGTTTGCAGTACTTTGGCCACAAAATGAAGGCACTGCACACCCAGATCTCGGAGCGCCTCCTCAAATAGCTTCTGAGTGTCGAAAGTGGAACTAGGAAGAGTACAATTACAAAACACCTACACGAGGTTGGCGATCGAGTATACCCTCGTTAAAGCATTCTGTGCTGTCTGTCACACACTGAACAAACACTAGCTTTTCCTCAAGTGCCATATACCGTATGGAACCATCGTTATGCGTTCAGACACAGATGAAAATAAACCTATGCATAACTTGATATCTTAATAATACGTTACAACGACTGTGTGCACTTCCCTTTTTCACTTCTTTCTTTCTATGAAACCAAACATGACAAAGGGACGGAGAAAATCCTGGTCTTAGGGATGTAAGCTTTTATGTTAATCCCAGCAAATTCATCAACAAATTCAAAACATCGTTCACCAAACAGATATGCGCAATTAGTACAGTTTGCAGGATAGAAATTGCACAGTTATTTGTGCTGATTGCAAACAATCAAACAACATAGTCTTATCCTCACACAGCTAAGGTCGATTTAGACTATACCATGCAGAATCTACGCCAGCGTTCTGTGAATGCTGCAGACCGTACTCTACTATCTTGACTTCGACAAACTGGAATAAGGTGGAAGTAGTCAGCGTTGACTTACGCCACTCGTGGTGCCCAACAAGCCAAGAGGTTCCCGGTAGACTTTAGCTGAAGTATGCTCGAGAAAGTGTCTGGTACATTACTGCACCCAAGTCTCCTAGAAGGTGCACCTGTGTGGTCAGGAAAAACGGTGGCTTTTGGTCAGCGGTAAGTAAGTGTGACGCCGCCATGGAAACTGACGGGGTGAAACTCGAACATTCACATCTCCGTTCAGGACGACGCTCCACCAGCTTCTTCCTAATATTTCACTCCCGTAAGGTAGGATCAGAGAAGCAAAACAGGCAGAATAATCCTAATCGCAGCTGAGGACAACTTACTTGATGGTGACCACTAAGAACATGACAGACAACTTAAGTTTCAAATCCCTCAAGGGTAGCTCCTCTATTTGGATTTGCCTCGGTGTTTGGACCAAACGTGGCATAACGCAGCATGGTGGCAAACTATTTGTTTGAATAAAGTGGAAAACAGTAGGATTTTAAAGCATGCATTTCAAACAAACACGGGGACACGGATTACACCGTGGAAATAGATGGATTTGTGTACACAATGAAACAGAAGTTAGAGTTACTTGACCCGTTGCAACTGACGTAATCGATACAAATCTAAGGGACCAGCAAAGGAGGATCGCGACATATCGGATGCGCCTGAGCCACTGAGCAGAGCTGCCGCTCGCTCGTCTTCGCTGTCATCATCATCTTCCTCTTCATCTGCTTCATCTTCCGAATCCCCGAAAGCGTTCAGTGCAGTCCGTTTGCGGGTCTTCATATGATTGGCATTTGTGAGGCCAAAACCGCGGTTTCCACCTACAGCGCCCGGGTCCAAACTTAGCTGCTGACGTCGTTTTCGCGCAGCCAATAGCATCGGGGCAGTAGAGCCAGCTGTGCTGGCTAATTCTATAGATAAAGCCGTACCTGGATCGATGCTGTTACTGAGGTCTTCGGATTCTGCATTAACCACATCCATGTAATCTACAGAAAAAAAAATGAGTAAGTGGACTCATCAGATCAGGGCCTTAACTACTCAAAAAGTACTAAGTGTGGAATCTAAACTTGCTCAACATAATCACACCGTAACTGAAATTCTGCTCGATAAATATCAAACGGTATTGAAGAAACCAGTGCTGAGTCTGACCATATCGTGAATTAACCACATAAATGGTGCATGACCATAAAAAAAGATTGAAACAGTATCTTCTCATCGGTAAATGAGCATAATCCGGAAGATTCAAACCGGCCGTCACCTGAGATGAGCTGATAGGTGTAACCTCGAGTTTTTAACTTCATGATCAGTCTGATAATAGAAGAATCGCACCTGTCTGTGGATTGAGGTGTTGTGAGGTGCGACAATTTCACGACTTACTGCTAACAAAGTGGGATTTGAGAGAATCAGAAGATAGCTGATCTAACTCAATTGATAAAATTGGGAGATTAATTGCGTCCTAAAAGTGAAATTGTCAACCTAGACAGAATGGACTCACAAACCGGCTTTCACATAGACGACGAATGGTCTCACATGAGCGAAATTAAGAACTACTCTCGGCGGCGCATTCAAAATTTGTTCTGAAGGAATACATCAAACGAGTTTAAGCAAGTTTCCAAATATCACAATTATGTTGAAGAAATTGAAACAAGAGTAGTCAAGACGAATAGAGCTAGCATATGCTGTCACGTGAACAGAATCAGTAACGTCACTGTTCTGCAAGCTTGAGCTCAACTGTTTTAAAGAACTGAGCTGACATTTAACGTTCAGCGGCAAGCAGACAATTTCGCTGCGAGTTACATTTTCGATTACAAGTCCACATATGTATGAAAGCAAAGTGAAAACGAAAAATGGGTGCATGACCGGAAACAATGAAGTATTAAGGCGAAACAAAGAAACCGCTACCGGTATGTTAATCTGAAGAACGTAAATACAACTGATGCCGACGGATAACGATGAATGCCAAAACAGCAATTTCAGGGGGAGCAGGAGACCAATAGTTCCATTTTCCGTTGATGTCTTCAATCAAACAAGCAGATTCACCTCAATTGGGAGACACTGTTTCAACTTGCAAACAGAAAAACGACATTAATGTACTGCTTGCACGTTGGCAATTTCGAACGTGAATCATGTTTGCGACGCAGCCCTGATGGAAAGGAGGTCGTAGTTTGCACTTTTACTCTGTCACATAACGGATGAAATGTTGTACGTTCACGACTAAATTTTGACAAACCACTGAGCCGGCGACTACTGACTGGGCTGCTGCGACAGATACAACCTTGTAACCGGTTTACCGGCCTGTGTTTGACATGCAAACGCCCAATCACTTTACAGTGGCCACCATTGATCAAAATGTAAGAATGCACGACGGGAGGGGGTTTAAGTCATTAGTTTACATAACAGAGTCCGTCCACCACATCCAGGTACATTCTTCATAACCGTGACTCTTAAGAAATGCTGACTGCATGTTTTGCTGTAAGGAAGAGATTTAAAAACGGTCGATTATTGTGAGTAACCACTTGAGTTTCAGTATGCTGTTATTTGTGCTCGCTTGGTTTTATCGTGCATCCGGAGATCATCTGCTCGAAAACAGAATGTTCGGTTGAAAATTGACCTGGGTAAACGAAGCGTCTGCAGAATAATTCTGACAAATAAGGTGCCCAGATCCCAACTGTATGATCGAGACATAAATCTGAACGACAATAGGAAATTGTCGTGAAAAAATGTCTCAAAGAGACACCGCAGATAAGGTAGAAGTAGATTTCTACTGCAGAACTTAAGTACAAAACGCGACTAATCCAACTAACTCCGAGCACCGCAACTGGTGTGAGCGAGAACTTAAAAAATTTCTACAGAAGAACTGAACAATCCAAAGAGTTGGGAAGGGTATGTTATCACAGAATAGTCGAGTGCTATTAGATATGACAGTGAGTACACCCATCATCGACAAAAGGTTAGAGACTACATGTGAAAATAATGGCTCACCAAGAGAATGCTCCGGTACGAAAGACCTGACCACGGGAAACGTGACTTAGAGATAGAGAGACGGAGAAGATATTTTAACAAGAAAAAGTCAAATGCGGTTTTTCTTTAGCCGTGATTGTCCTGGTCGTTGATAAACGGTAAGACTAGAGATAGATGGCTCGTGGTGAGGTGACTGGACACATTGCTAGGTAGTTTGAGGAACAATTCAAATGGTCTGGCCTGAGCTTGCGCATTCAAATGTGAACAAATGGCGACAGTGTGTGTGGCAATGATTCTCCCATTAATCTTCTAGTGAAGGCTGAAACAGCTCCCGAGCTTAAATTTCTGTACTTTTGCTCTCCAGCTTTCCCCAAAGATGGTGGTTTAGCTAGTCATCTTGTGTGCTAATTTTGAGCTAAGTTTTCTCCTTGGAATTGGTAGAGTTGTCAATTCACGTGCAAGTGGGTCATAGTTACACAACACAAGACTAATTAGAGCGACGGAGGCTGAAGAAGAAGCCAAAGGATTCAACAAGCTGTACACAAGCATACTGGCCGCCCGCTTATACTGTGAAATACAGTCGTACGTTCGAGAAACGATACAGCAGTACCACGGTTGAAATGAGCAAGTTGGACCAAGACCAGAATTGGTAGTAGTAGTAGTAGTAGCAGCATAATTATAGGCTACATGATGAGCAAACAGCTAGAAAGCAAGCCAAATAAGACCCACAAATAATAAAACATCAACAACGGCTTAACGCAAAAAACAGAATTAACGGGGCTATCGCAAGATGAGTCGCAATACAGGAATGGAAAAATTGTACGAAAGCAAAACCATGGAAAACGTAAGCTGATAAAGAAACAATGGGAAATTAACTTTACCATCCGGAATTTCCAATTCCAAAAAGTGTTCTAAAAATTTGTCCACCTCCACAAATGGTCCATGAAAGCATTCTGGTGGTGGTAAAAGCCGAAGCAAAGCTGACGCTGTAGGTGGAGGTGGAAACTCGCCACCAGCAACTGGATGACTGCCTGTTCGTGGGTATGCTTTGGGTTTGAAAGGAAGCATTTGACTGACGTCCGGTTGAGGATAGGCTGGACGCTGATCAGCTGTGCTGCCTGAGAAACTGACTCCATCCGCCACACCGGAGCTAACCATCGACAGAGTCGATGGCACTCCACCATGTGCGGTGAGTACACTGTTGAACAGATCGTCGTAGCTACGTCCAGAGCCAGCTAATTGAAATCGAGCTAATTCCTAAGAGAAGATACAGATACATCCAAGTATAATGCTCGGTTTATGCACTAGGTGGTTGGAAATTCAGCGGTATGTACAAATGACGTACAGCATCAAAGAAAATCAACGTAAACCTACAAAAACTACGTAACCGTATGGTGGAAGAAATTTACCCGTGTACAATACAATCCGACAAGATTGGTCTCAAGTGCTGTGGTGTACTTCCACTAGTGAACAAGAATCAGTTCAGATAACGCTTACAGGCTCGATAAAAACGAGGAACTGTAAAAGTCTGAGCTAGCATGTGTTCACACTGAATGGTTCATGAAAAGGTTCTGAGACATCGAGTGTATGTATCGAGAGAGCAATCCATTAGTGGTTCACACTAATGCTTAACTGCCACACAACCATGAAGAAAAAGCAAACCCTATATATATATATATATATATATA
>QNGE01000444.1:68135-86752 GCA_008508345.1 Paragonimus westermani
CAGCAGTAGCATGTTTTCGCCTATCCACCCTGCTGTATGCAGCAGATAGAGCGACCCGGTTTATACTGCGAGACGGCCGATGCAGTATGGAATTGTTTGTGTTGTGAGTATTCATGGTTGTGTGTGGGCTGAAATACTGCCAGGACGCCCAGACCTAGACAGAAGAACGATTAGGGTTCTCAGCCAAAGCCTTTGGCTCCAAAGCCTGTACTACAAGGCAGCGGGTGGGTGGCGGTGTACCAGAAATAGTACGTTTTTCGGGAAGAGATGCCAACCATCTTCCAAGGACCAGGGGACTGTGGTTTGTCAGACCTCTACCTGTTGGCCTGCCTGGTGAGTAACTTTGTCCAGTTTAACCCAGTAGGTCATCGAGATGCGCAAGCCGTCACACCACGTCAGGATCCAGTCTCACCGTGAGATTATTTACTCCGTGTAAAGTGTCACTGATTAAAATAGACTAGTTAGAGCGATGGGGGAAAGACGCCGTGGATGTGATGGAAGACTGAAGAAAGTTAAAAGAGATCTTGGTTTGGTTTAAAATAAGAGGAAGCATTTCGAAGCAATTAACATATGGGGGGCCACAAAAATGTTCCATGTTGTACGAATTTACATAACCAAAGTGAGGTAGTGAACTGTGATTGTGGTGTTCAGAAGGGGTATCCAGCGGAAAAATCGTGAAAAAAATAATTGCTTGTTGTGTAATCCAGTTAAAATGTATGGATGTTTTTCCGATTATTAAACGGGTTCAGCGCTCAGACTAAATGAGTCTATGGCTTCTAAATACCTCAACAAAAAACAGTCCACAATGGATACCGGTGAACACGTTGTTTGGCCCGTTCTTCATACCCGACAGGACCAAACCGTCAGACCGTTCCTTCAAACCTGACGTCGAGGTTCGCCTCTTTTTCTGACACCGGGACGACCGTGCGCGACGTAAAGCGTGTCTCATACAGCTGAAACCGAGAGCCAAGTACTTCAGACAGGAAGTGCTGAAAGTTTTAGTTCCTAAAAACGGATCTATTTTCCGAGTTTTTCGTGAAGTATTAAGCGATTTTTAATTTTATTTCTCCTTGCCACTATTGTAAAAACTGGTTTATAACCCCGTTTCTTCAACTTGCCGATGATTGGCGGGCTCAACCTTTATTGGAGCTACATTTGCGGTCCACATGAAGATCGTGATGCATCTATAAACACTGAGGCCCTGTCCCGGTGTTCTGTGGCCTGATTGGGGGGCAACACAATCTTTTCTAGAAGCCACGTCGTTTCCCGTTTTATTCGTTAAGTTCGACTTGCTTCAGTTCATTAAGATCATACTCGCAGCTACCGCGTCCAAATTTTTGCTTTGACTGAACATGCGGGTCACAATGAAAAGAAAAAAAAAGCTGACCATTATATGCACATATTTTTACGATTATCCTGTACATATGTAAGCTATGCAGAACAGTACAGCTAAATAGGTTGACTAAAACCCTATCAGTGTAAATGCAAGCACACCGCTTGAAACAACTAGTCGCTTCGTCTGCTTTGGTAGCCGATGATGAAATGCCTGAGAGGGCATTGATACATTCGACGGTTTGTGTCACCTGAAGACACCAGAAAGTGAATTAACAGTAGGGTTTACAAAAAGTGTGAACGTTCCACTATGCGATTCAGATCGGATTCCTACACGAAGTATACTAACAACGAATGCACACCATCGAATTTCATCAACCGCCATCTTAACCAGTTCGATTGCCTTGAGTAGATTTGGCGCGTTATCAACGCCACAATCAGTCGGCATGTCTAGTTGAATAGCTCACAGCTGACACCCAGTATTGGGTGAAAGGGACAATAATTTGGGGGACGTTTAGGAACCACAGTTGAATAGTTATTGGTGGCATATCTTTCAAAAATCTTCACTGGCCCATTCATACCAATTGATTACCTTCAAAGTTAGGCGCCACTCCGTTTTTCTTTCCTGGCGGTTAGAGACACAAATAAAATTTAACGTTCAATCCGTTGTTATGCGATCCCACACGGATTGGAAAACCTTGACACTGTGTATGCAGATACTCTGGTTGAAGAGTTCGACACATCACCATTGTTATCAAGTACGCCGATGGATGGTACTGGTGCTTAATTGCTACCAAACATGAATCCACGGTTCGAACGGACTGAAACAAAGGAAATCCTACACGTTTCTAGAACGAGACGGTTGTACAGAGGAGTATTTTGACTAGCGCTGAACAGTCTGTTTGGGCTCTGGAGCCGAAATTTCCAGTGTGTTGAGAAAATTTTAAACATACAACAGTCAACCAACAAACAATGAACCACTTCGAATGAGTCCACCTGTCAAACATTGTGTGTAATGACTTTTGTGATTTTTATTTGAAGAGAAATCCCCACCGTTAACAGGACAGTTACTGAATCTACAATTGAGGCGATCAGGCGAACTGGGCATTACTCGCGAGCCAATGTGGCTGGGAACCTGTGTACGATAGGTTAAACATGCTTGCTGCGATGTCAACCAGGAAGTGACCAACACAGTTGCCTAATGAAAGCGTGATTGAATTTCCAACCCCGGGTAGAGTTTTCAAGCAAGGTTGTAGTAAGGATATGTACTACAAACGGACTCTAACAAGAACGAAACACGAGTATGGCGCCTCTTTTCGAAAGGGCTGGACGCGGGGTCTACGGGAATGTGGAGATTGCGAACTATCATGTGTGATTTTCAATGTGTATTGACAGAAGTCCACTACGATTTGCCATGGTGTTATTAAAGATCGTTTGGGGGAAATCAACATAATACCCAACATGAATAACCTTCACTTATTACCTACACACTATCAGTAATAAACTACCGTCATTCTACAACTGTTACATAAACGCACCTATACGCACTGTATTGCGCACGGGATGTCATGCTCATTTTTTCAACTTATTCACTATTCGTTGAAGTGCTTTTCGATCTTATCTTCAATTGATTTTCCGAATGGATTTGATTTTGCGATAATAACAATGTTTCTAAATTCACAAAAACACTGACATTTTGTAAACCCAGCTACAATCTTCATATTGATTGAAAATGGTGCTAAAAACGGATACAATTAGAATAATGTCAACCATGTAGCTACAGTGTTTATCAGACGGTCGTTTGCAGATACGTTGATTCTGAGGGTCAATACGGTATCGAGGAAACGAAGTGAGTCAATAAGTCCGCATCTCGATGGTGCATTCCTCGGAGGTTTGTTGATAGTGACAGTGGTAAAACATTTTACTATCCATTATGACGATTTCGGTGACGTATCGAAGCCATATTCTGTTTTTAAGGATTCTTCTTCGCCTTTTGCAACATCAAATAACCTACAAGTCATTCACACATCCACAAGGTACTTTTATTTCAAAAACATTTGTAGAGAGTTCAGGATGATCACCAGACGGGACAAAAGACAACAATGGTTTATCACCCTGAGAGTTCACCAAAAACAGCTAAAATTCTTTGGCAACGGAAAGAGGGATGTTTATCTTTACTGTAAACAAAAAATGGCCGCGGTTGGCCAACGTTTCATATGTGCTAGAGTTTCAACAAACAAAGCGGCCATTAGTCACTCAACGTGTACTGATGCATTCACAGCAGTAGATCACAGGAGAGAGCATCGATAACGCGTAACGACAACGCAGCAGCGTGCGCAAATATGTTGATGTGATTACGTAAGAGGGTCAGAAACAGTAAGCCCTGAAACTGGACGGCACTGTTTACGGCCTACACTCTTAACAGACTTGAACACTGCACATTCACATTTTTTTCACCTCAAGAAACAGATTCGAGAAACCCGGGAACTTTTCAGGATTTCCAAGACCAGGGAGGTCTCGAAGAAAGGAAAAATGGAACCAAACTAAATCAAAGGTATAAACTCACTCGATAACCAAGTGACTTAAGCTCCGAATCTGAGCAAGGCAAAAGGTCCAGAAACCGGTAACGATCGATCAGTAGAGCGCTCTCCAACCTCGAAACTTCTTTGACTGTTTCCAACGCTTGTAGGCGTCGTTTTTCCACTTTTAGAATACTTGCCAAATCGCCAACCTATTGCGAAATACGGAATTGACAGTATGTAGGAACTAATTTCTGAACAATTGACAAGGTTGAAGATGGGTATACGGCCAATCGCTCAACCTGTGTTAAAGTGAAGCCAATCTAGGCGCAGAATATCACATCGCACGCAAACATTGTGAAATAACAGTGGAAATCACATGAATGCTGAAAATTCTGTCGGGTGAGTACAAACCTGTGATTCGAACTGCAAAAACCGTGCCCAGATCAAGCGCGCCCTTTCCGTAGGGATTTGGTTGGAGCCCAGCGCCCGCTCGAATAACACACGGATATTATTGTCCTCGTTCAAATGCGTCATAAAATCCACGTAACAAAGTATATAATCAGCATTCCCACCAAAGCGTTTCATTCCTAATTCAAAAATTTTGTGTCCAATTTCTTTATCCTGGAAGAGACAATATGAGGAAGAAGAATAGAGGAGTCAATTGCATAATCACCAGTTTGTATAAACCCTGAGTCACAATCGAAAAATTGGTACACCAGAACAAACAACAAACCCTAGACAACAAAGCCAACATTCAAACATATTCTCACTTAACAGGAAGTCGCTACGAACGTTCTTCCTTGTAAGGAAAACTAACAAGTTTCACTTGAAACTATCAAAATTAATTCTGTAACAGCTAAACTGTCATGCGATCTGATAAGCCATGTGTGAACAGGGTTACTTAACCTTAGGCGGAGAGAGATTGGACCCGAACTAGTAACCACACCAAGGTCGTGGATAACATCCAAAGACTGAGTAGGTTACTGTGCGAACAAGGCAAGGTCAGTTTGGAACAAAAAATACGCAGGGATAATAAGCGGCAAAGGAAAAGGGACAAGCGTATGACAGAAACTGTTGGTTTCAGCTGAAAACTACAACTATGCAAATAACCACAGCGTACAGGATACCATCTAAACCATTCTACTAACATCCGACACATTTTCACCATAGCCGCACTCATCGATACTGTGGTTTCACTGTCCCTGATCCCAAAAAATCCATGTGATAGCAGGTCAATCTTAAACCTGGAAATGGTCATCAAACAGACATCAACTTTTAAAAGATGGTGGAACGTTGCAATAACATGTTTTCTAATGAGGCTGTTATTGTGTGGACAATGCAGGGAGACTTGTTTACCGGATAGACAGATGCAAATTCAACCACGTAGCAGGTTGGGTCATGCGGTCCGACCTGCGCGAAGTAATTTAATCCAAACATCAACTCCAGACGGTTATCTCTAAACCCCATCTGTCTTTCCGCCTGGTACACGTTTTCTACAATCAGAATACGTAGGAGTGTTAGAGTCTCAGAAATGTTAAACCAGTAACTATCATATAATTTGCACCTCTGAATTTGACCGTCAAAGTGCTATCAGGGGGTCTGAGCTCTAGCGCAGGGCAAGCGCAGTGGGTCTTACACGACCAACTTTCTGCTGACAGATTGGTCAATGGCCTGCAGAGTTAAGTCGGGCTCTAAAAGCCTGAGGCGATAAGGGAAAATGGTCTTCAGTATCAATAACAAAATTGGGTCTGTTAAGGAGAATTATTGCAAAAAACTCGTTGGCCCACCAGGATGCAACTCATACTAACGCCATTGATCCGAAGCAATTGCATGAACGCAAATAGTCTGGTGAACCGTGAAAAGTCTAACTTTCAGTCAATAAGTGGAACACACCAGTCAATGAAATGCAGTCTGATATCAATGACGAATACTGACTCACCTTACTACAATAATACTCCATGAACGCAGCTGCACAATAGACATGATAACTGATTCTTGGATCATCGCGTGCCAGCTTGAATACATACCTGGCTGATAAAATGCCCTCCGCACGTCTGGCAAAACGCATGTACTGTATGTAGGGCTGCAATACCATATAAAAAAGTTCATGAATACTGCTGTATGTATCAAAAGAAAACCTAAGTGCGCTAAAAACATACGAACGTCAGACTGAAAATGATGGGCCGATCAGGATAGGGTAACCAGTACCATGCAATGTAACTGCAACGGAACAAGCTGATTGTAAAACCACAAAGTGCCTGAGAGGAGGAAGTAACGAGGCGAATTTGTGTCACTTGTCGCGATATTCGGACGCCTCGATCATTAATTACGAGTGATGGAACGCTTGGATGGGAGGGTCAAGACGTGTCTGGTGTCGCCAACATATCCACCCAACAGGCGCGAGCACGCAGAAGTTCCAACCTCGATCAGAATAACCATACGTATCACATATATTCTCTAAAACTGAGAAACTGTGATCTGATACTCTTGTTGAACGGTAGTCGAAGAAGTCTGGCTGAATAAGAAGGTTGCGAACTAAGGGTGTGTTGCTCAATTTATAATTATAAATGAGATTAGAATAACACACTGAGAGGTGGAAATGCCGTGGGCTATGCAAGAAACAAATTAATATAAATTGACAAAAACATGTAGAAGTTAGTTCCGCTTCAACACCACAAGAAGCCTGTCGTTATGCCATGCACAAGGTTGTACAACGGTAGGTAATGTCATGGATGGCCAATCGTAAGATTTGTCCTCCATTGTATAACTCCTCAACAAACACACTTTCCAGATCGGTGTGACACGGTGCGTTGTCGCATATCAGCACAATGTTTGACATGGGTGTACTGATCTTCATCTGATCTAGCAGGGTTCGCAGCCAGCCCTTGCAATCGCTGCTGTTGTATGCTCCCCGCCTCGTTGTATAGCCTACTATCGAGGTTGGTGTCATAGCTCCAATCAGATGAAGATTACGGCCTCGGCTGTTTGTTACGGAGACGCGCGCTCTCGCCCCTTTTAATGAACGTCCCATTGACCTCGTACAGAACAAATAGAAGTTTGTCTCATCTATCCAGCAAATAGTCTTGGAATTTGCATAGCACTCCATCAGGCGATATGCAGACAGTCGCCGTAACTTCAAGTTCTCATTCGAGTTCATACCGATGGGTACTTGGCGCAGTTTCTTGACAGTTATGCACCGGCCATCCAAGTATCGACTAATCGTTGTGGTCGACAACTCCTTCTCAAACTCAGCCTTCACGCGCAGTCTCAAAAATTGCAGTGCAATCGTTGGGTCCACGGAAATCCACTCCAGCAACATGTCGATCTCTGATTCTGTCAGAATCTTGCTTCTGTGTCCTTTGCGAGGCTGAGCCTCACAACTGATGCAATCCACATGCAGCCACTTGTAAGCGGTATTACACTTGACTCCGTTCAGAAGGGCAACCGTGCGCCAGTCATCTGAAGTTACTAGCTTTCTGTGAAGCGACGCTCAATCGAACTTACCAGCCGACGTTATGTGCACATAAGTGGTTGAAACAACCGGTCGAGTTACCATGGTCATGATTACATAATAAGGGGTGTGCTTGTGTGTGTGTGTCTAGTCCCTGTTTGTCGTTAACTATTTGATGTATATAACTGGCATGTTTTACGTTTGCGACTGATAAGAGTAAATGAAATGTTAACATATCGCAATATATGTCTTCTTTCTGCTCTGATGAAAAATAAAATAGACACGGACGAGTTGTTTAGGTATCCCTTGTGGAAGGAGAGGGTGTTTATGCCTTCCCATTATTCACAGAGCTTAAAACAATCTACTGTGCCTCGATGAAACTCTCTGTTGTTTATCACTTTTGAGGGGGAAAATATCGTGAATGGACAAAGCGATTAATAACCAACAGATTGAAGACGTTACTGATTGCATACTGTACTCCAGATGGCGGATTAGTGTCAGCAGTACAGACTCCGTGAGTCAGAGCTGACCTGTTGCGAGCTGAGCTGCAAGAAGGGCAGATGGTCAACACTCTTGAGAAAGACCATCCGAGGTGGTTGAAACGTAGAGTATTACAACTTCCTCGTAACGTTGTGTTATTCTCAAGCTGTTTATCAATAACATGTTAAACACGATGCCCAAACTGTTCAACTTCATTCGTACCAAATTCGGTGCAGATATCTAACAAAAGAGGAAATCAGACTACAGAAAAGTTGACTGTGCGGTAAGTCAGAGACAGAAGAGTCTGGGTTCACGGCCATGTTAGCCAGTGCGGAGGATGGTCGGCCTGCTGAAGCAGACATTTAACGATAGAACCGGGACAAGAAGCTGCCATAAATAAGTTTCCTTGACTGTGGGTCGTGTTTGGACCCAATGACAGTTCGTGATGTCGGCTAGAAATCGACCGCTTTGTGTGTGGAACCGGTCCCTGTCCTTGCATCATCACCTGCAGGATCTGCTTTACCAAACGGTAACCTGAACTGTTTCGATAACAATCCTGTGACACCGAAAAGCTGCTCGACAGGATTACACAGAAATGAGAATGCCTGATGACGGCCAGAGGCTCATTACTTAATATGTTATTGTGGAGGGGGAGATGGATAGTCAACTGAAGAACGCAGAGTGCTCTAGCCAAATGTTGGCTTTCGTAGAGCTTTCTGAAGAATACTACCATGTTGCCCATTCTATGAAAGATGGGCTATTACCCAATGACATGAGTACATCCTACGCAGTCTATGCAAAAATGGAAACTGAACAACAGCACCGACTGAGCACTGTACACCTAGTCACGACTCAGTTACAGCGCTAGAACAAGAAGGAATTTTCTACTGTCGCGCTTGCATATCAGGCGGAACGAGAATACGGATCATAAATGTATGTCGCGCGAACCGACATCCTACTGACAGAACTGTGTGTTAATCGCGCGTGCAAAATATAGTCAGAGATGATGAAAAAAGGTTCATATCGGAACTGGCCAAATTCTTCTGGACGGTTTGAGAAACTGAAGAAGTACCTTGGGATTGGTACTCGTCGATAGTTAGTCATTTTCAGAGTGGAGATCCAAAGTCTGCAAGGGAACCACGGAGGCATCAGTCCGTCTAAGCGTCCAATTTACTTATTGGTCATGTCTTACGCCGGCTCAGTGTATTCAGAGAGTCAGATACGTGAAGAACTGGCAACAACACGGATCGGTTGAATGCACTGATCACACGTTGGTTTCGGGACGAGTGTTTAAGCATCGGAATCCGTGTAAAGCACTCGATGTCTTATCAGACCCATAGGCTGCGTTCGATTCGGCTGTTCGCAACGTTCCCCAGGAGTCTCCTTCACGAAAGGGACCCACAAAAATTAGTGTCTGTTGAGATTGTCGTACGCTCAGGTTGCAACACACAGTAAGTTTATGAATGATCGTCTTTAGTGTTCGTCACTTTTAGTGAGGGTCACTCAAGAATGTGCGAACTCTTAGTGTCCACTTAACCTTATTAGGGAAGATGCGTTTCAAAACGTTTAATGTTCTCGGAGGTGAGTTTCTTCCTGTCTCTAAGTATACCGATGGTATTACCTAGCTCGGACCATCGTAAAAGACATGGAGAACATACTGGTGTGTGGCTGGGTTGGCCTGCGCACAGTGTGCTTCATATCCTCAAAAGTGTCGCTCAAAGACTGGGCTATTCCAGCTTCCACGATCCATATTGCAAGCAGTCTGACTGAGACTGTAGAGCATCTTCCATGGTTAGATAGTACTATCTAATCAACTTGCTACATTGCCAACCAGACAACAGAGACACATGCTGCTTTGCCAACCAGCGTCAACTGCGGCGTCTAAACATCGCTGAAAGGAAAGGTTTACAGTGCCTGTGAGCGTTATGTTTTGCTCCGTGGTTCGGGAAGATGGCCTGCTCGCGATGAAGGCATCAAAAGACTTGCTGTGTTTGGCCATCGTCGTCTTCACCAACTAGTCCGTACAAAGTGAGATAATCACGTCGGCAACGCGACCGTTCACCAGTGGGTATTTCTGAACGATCAGGATACGCAACTATATGATCAAATAAGACAGCTGTACTATCTGCGATGGTGAGGTAATGTAGACAGAATGCCAGCTGAGTAGTTGCCTCAACTGACATTAGTTACAGAAACCAACAGTAGTCTGGTGATGACACAGTCATCAAGCAATCACATGATCAGGAAACATGAATACATCGACTACCCCGCTGAGTGTGGGTAGGTGTTGTCTACCTGGTTGGGAGCATCGTGATCACTTTAGTTGCCGGTTAGAAATGCAGCCTGAGATGGTAAACTGAGATAAACATCGGTGTGTATACATCAACAAAATTTCTAGTCCATCTGATTAACTTTCTGTGATCCACTCTGAAACCTTTTGATGAACATCCCCCGATAGGTCATTCGAGGCTATCACTGGAGTGTGTTGCGGTTCGAGCCACGGCACCTTCTGGTCAGGCTCACTGACGTTATGAATAAATCAATAAATGGGTAGTGACGCTTTTGGAGTGGTCATATTCTGTCGATCCAACGGGAAGTCGAAAGACAGTCATACTTAGGGGACCTTGCGTTTGATAAGGTTTAGGATGCTAAAGCAATGGTTTTTTTCAGCCGTAACGCATCTGAGGCTTATTGGGCCATGAAGCAAAGACTGGAAAGCGCGAACAACCACAGGCTGCTTAGTTGATGTTCTACTTGGTTTTTAGTAGTCTCTTTTGTGGGAAGGTGTGGGAGATGACATCGACGAGGTACCTGTATCAGTCACAGAAACGGTCACTAGATCAAAACTAGATACTTCAGGGAGAATTGGGCATCGTAGGTGGTGGCTGACTTGTGCACAATAATGAAAGAAAGAAGCAGACAAACGTGGTTCGCATAACAGTTACCCAATCCGACAAGAAAAGGCTTTATGTTGCGATTCACTTTACCGGCAGAGGAGAGCAGATAAACAGATAATGTCTACATCGTGTGGGTCTATCACAACGAGACTGAATCCTGACGTGATGTGATAGTTTGCACATCTCGATGACCTACTGGGCTAGACTAGAAGGTGTAACGACCACACCGGCAGTCACCCCTAAGAGGCAGGCCAATAGGCAGAGATCAGAAGAGTCAGTCTCTTGGTCCCCCAGGTCGCGCATATAATATTGTTATATTAATTCACGGCAGCGAAACTTATTCCCTCAGAGTAGAAGACGTGAACCGTCTTCAGGTATTTGACCACCGATGTCTGCGCCCAATCGCTCGTATCGGGTGGAACCAGCGAGTAGGCAACGAAGAGGTTAGGAAGCGGGTATTTGGTGGTGATTGTCAAACGAGCTCAAACTTGGACGGTCAGGTCATGTACTACAGGTACCACCTAGCCGCCTGCCACACCAAGCACTCTTTATCGACGCTGCGGCCGACTGGTGTAAGGAAAAAGATGAACAGATGATGACTTAGGGTAGACAAATGAAATTGTTCACGAAGAGGTTGGCCACTGTAGATTACGTTCGGTTCTTGAGCTGAGGACCTCGTGATTCACACAGTCGGTGGTTAGGAACGTTAGGTGAGATGGCGGCTAATCGAACTCAATGGTGTGAATGCTGCCAGTGTTTGACACAGTTGTGTGTGGAATGAGTGCAGTTAATGAAGCGCGGTAATGAAAGCCACAAGGAAGCGGCCTTACAGAGGATGGCTTACTTTCACATACCGCTCGGCTGCTTGTCTGCAAAGTGTAGGCACCTTGATGTTGAGTGTTTGAATATGGACTTAGATATTTCAGTGGTTACCACTCTCCCCCTCCCCTTGTTTTATTTTCTCTTCCTGTACACGGTTTGTTTTTTTCTTAGTGGTTGTGTGGCAGTTAAGCCATCCGTGTGAACCACTGACCTACTACTGTCTATGATGATGATGACATCGCGTAGGTTGACTTGAGACAACGGCGAAGCAAAGCTTAGACGATTGCACAATTAAGGGAAGTATGAAAAGTCGTGATGGTGTTCGTAGCTCGGGTTGATGGTTTTGGTATCGGTATGTTCGCCGAGCTTGGCATTTAGGTTGCAAACGTTTCATCATCAAACGAGGTGACATAATCAGTGCGTAAGTGTTTCAGTGCATAGTTTTGAGCGTGCGGTTTGGTGAAGTTCGATGGATGCCTGTTCGTATATAGCAGAGTGAGTTGACCTACTGACCCGAATACTAGTTGGCCGTTTTCCGTCGTGCTTGACATTAGACCTGGCCCACCGCTGGTTGATTTTGTTGCACTCAAACTTTGACCTGATATCCGATTGGTTGTTCCCCGGAGTCTCTAAGCTGGAGTCTGACTGGCTTCTCCCTCTTGCCATCGCATTTTGACCTCGAATCGGATTGGTTGTGAATTGACAGGGTATGTCATCTCTTCGTTTTGGAATTCCATCCAATTGGTTATTCATTGTCCCGTTTCGACTTTGGTCTGATCAGTTTAGGTTGCTCCGATTGCGTTTACGGCCATCAGGCCCAAATGCCGGTAAACGCAGACGGAGCAACCTAAACTGATCAGACCAAAGTCGAAACGGGACAATGGATAACCAATCGGACGTAATTCCAACCAACCAATCCGATTCGAGGTTAAAATGCGATAGCAACAGGGAGAAGCCAGTCAGACTTCAGCTCAGGGACTCCGGGGAACAACCAATCGGATATCAGGTCAAAGTTCGAGTGCAACAAAATCAACCAACGGTGGGTCAGGTCAAAGGTCAAACACGACGGAAAGCGACCAACTAGAATTCCGGTCAGTAGGTCAACTCACTCTCCTATATAAGAACAGGTATCCATCAAACTTCACCAGACCGCACGCTCAAAACTATACGCTAAAACACTTACGTACTGAGAATGTCACTTCGCTTGGTGATGAAACGATTGCAACCTAAATGCCAAGACGGACGAACATACCGATACCAGAAGTAAGATAACTTGGAAGAAGCGGTGATCGTATGGGCGCCTAGGGCAAGCTGTTAGGCTGAAAATTGTTAGCCAATGGTCACTGGACACCCGAGATGGCAATTTACAAGTCGTGACGGGAAAGCATGTCAAAATCTGACCCATAGGCCAATCCATGCCAACCCATGGTAGTCCCGGATGAAAATGGGTAATGTGGAAAGTCTGTGGGTCCAAGCAAAATGCATTCAAAGTTTTTTCTGGTGTGAAGATAACAAAACTCACCAACGTAGGGTCAATATTCTCCAACGATATGAGTTTCTTGTAGATAGAATGAACCTTTGCAAATTTGCACCTTCCTTCCTCGTAGTCAGCATAAGCGAAGTATAACATCATGTTAGTCTTCAATAATGCGATTGCACGCTCATACATGGCCGCGGTGTCGTTCGCAAACTGCCGTGCTGTGGTTTGATCCTGTGACATTAAAGAGAAGGATAGCGCGGAGGAATGAAGTGATACGCTAATTACGATCGTGATTTTCACTGTACACTCATGGGGATTTAGAAACCTGGTGCACCTAAACATTTATTGTAATTTTTTAACGATCAGTTTGATTTGGTTACAAGCGTAGTGTGAATCATATCTGTTTCATCTCTTAAGGTGTATAGATTACTTGTCTATTGCACCTTATCTTTGGTATAAAAACGCCAGCAAAATTTGCATGATGCCTGTGTCAAAGATCAATAGTGGCAGTGAGGAACTGAAGTGAAAATTCCCAAGCGAAATTATGGCAGCGTGATCACTGCACTAGAATTAAACTCATAAGTTTACAGCTAGAAACAATGAAGTAGCACTGAAGTAGGTGAGGCTCTCATGAATAGAAATACCGAAAAATTAGCAATGGCATGAGAAATGTTAAAAGATCCACTACACTTTCTCGTGATATCATCCATATTGCATACAATGCCAGAACCAACACTCCGTTTCAGTACCAGATCTGTTTGTAAAAATTATACCACTTAATTTGGTGGGCGCCACATATTTTCTGGATATCGCAACACAGGAGAAAAATTATGAGCGCCTGAGATAGACACACGTGTAAGGCCAAAAAGGGTTGACCCATGCATCATGGATTAATTGCAGCGTGCACTCACCCCTTTTTCAATAAGCACCTTACTGGCGTGCTCCAAGTGACTAGCAGCTTCATACCAAATGTCAGGATGATGACCGAGACACAGCAGACATTGCTCATAGGCAAACATGACTGAAATAATGGAGCACAAGAAAAATGGGTATGAGAACTGAATCAGACGTGTCAGTCATAGGGTGCACGGCGTGTGTGAACCACAGCAAAAGGGATAAAAAATTAAAGGAAATGCAAATGTTCACAAGAGGGACGCCGTTGGTATAAATTACGCTTTATTTCTGACGGCATCTCCCACAAACAGCAAACACAGCTTAAGGGCCTAGCCAGCCAACCACTTGGAGGCTGCTTCTAGCCAAACACATGTCACACAACAAGCGCACAGTACGTCATGCGAAAGGTTGACGATCACAAAAAACGTTCCAGCTATGAAGGCTCATCAATATGCTGGGCTTATCTAATCCCAAAGTATATCAGTGAACATTGCGTATATGAGGTTTTTACAAAACGTGTATTTCCAAGAAGAATGGCACCGAGAACATAGTCTCTGAACATCATCGGTGAGAACTGATCAAGTTTGACAGTCAATCAGGACTACAGGAAATGAAAAGTCGAACGCTTTGCCCTTCAACAAAAAGCTGATACACTGTGGCACGATGTCTCTCTGCCAGTTAGACACTGCTTCCTGAGTGGGCAGACATTTAATAGAAGACAGAACAAAGCATGGTATCACGCCGTGCGAATACAGCCAATTTTGTTCATATGCCATAAAAACAACATTTGACTGGTGCAAAACAGCTATTCTGATGAAAGCAAAGTTTTATTATAACAGATTGCTATCAATGGGTTTCATTATATATAATCAGACTGGTTAAATGTTAGGAGGCTGACAGGATAAAGCCAAAAAGCTAGTATTAAACACGATATGTTTTCGTGTCGTTTTGGTTGTTAATCTTATTAAGTGTCATCCCACTCAAGTGACGTACCTCGTTTTGTGGTTGTGATAATATCCTCTGTCTTCAGTGGATTATCCTTTTCCCATTGGATATACTTCTTCCACAATTCCACCTTGGGGTTGGTTTTTGAATGAGAAAAATTGCATATATCGAACATCTGGTTACTATAGCATGTCATTTGGACATAGCAAAGCGTAGGACAAAACTGTGTAAGTGTTGCGATGATTTTACATGCAATAACTCTTTGTTAGGATGAATACAAAAACAGTGGAAAAAAGCGTCGAAACGATTCATCTGATGGTAGATACAGACATGGGACAGGATGCAGAAAGTTTGATCGAAATGAACAATGACTTAGTAATATCCACAGAAAAGATACAGACTTGCGGAAGCTAAAGATACTCAGGCTGGGAGGATTAACAATCACCAATGTAGCAAAATGAACGCGAACAAGGGAAAAGCCAGGAGAAGAGAGAATAACCCAGTGGCAGAAAGTACATCCAACCATAGACCAATCAAACAGAATTAATTCAACTGAATTGGCTGACTGTTCGTGGGTAACAATAGATGCGGTGACGTAAAAGACACCTTTTTGGGGAATCGATCTGATGATTTAGCAACAACATGAATCACATCACATATTCACGTAACTCGACACCAGTCGCGGCTACCATAAATTTGGGAAAAAATGATAATAATCCATTCAGTCAGTAAGTAGCTGCACCGTTCGAGTCACTAGCCTCAAACATGTAGGAGGCAGTATACGCCCTTTTGGAGTATAATAACCAGCTGAATAATCTACAGTTTCTTGATGAATCGATTCAGCACTCCCGCGGATTGACATCACGACCTAAGATAGGCGCTGTTGGCTTTTGGACAATAGTGGGGCATGCGGATATGAACACCTTGGCGACTTCGTGCTGTTACCCTTGGACTTGGATGCTGAATTTGTGAATCCTGTGGTGCATACGTCAAGACATTGGTTAGGGGGGAAGAAACTAACATCCATATTTAAATGGCAAAAACAATTGCGTAAAGCAGGCTGGAGAATGCAGGACAGTTTTTGTTACGGGTAACACGACAGTATAGAATATTTCTGGAAAAAAAACAGAAGACTTGTTGGTCAATTGTAGCCAATAGTTCAGTATGGTTGGCGGTATCCGGTAACGAACCAAAGAGCTGTTATAGGTTTCCTCAGGTTTTTCCATTTAGAACGTACTCCACCAGGATGTCTTTATTGTGAACAAATTCCCTGTGTAGAAGTTAGCCCTCAAGTAACCTAGGTTGTCTAGTAGGAAAAAATCTCCGGACATCTCCGATAATCAGGTCTAGAATGAACTGTCAATTACCCTCCAGTGACAAGTGTGTCGTGGCGCTTAGCCGAAAGATAAACACGCTTTTTGAGTTCCTTAGAGATGCCAAATGGATAGAATAATCATACATCCACAACTAACTCAAAAATAAGCATAAAACGCTGAGACTGGGAGATGTTGGTCTGAAAGTTAGCTAGTATGTTTACACTGGATAGTATGTGATTCAGCTGCGAGGGCTTACGCGAGATCGTCTACTTCAAGAACGTTTATATCAACGTGGTTTAAGCCAAACACCAGGAAGATTTGTAGGCATGCAACAGAGGCTAACTTGTATATCACATAAATAAATGGCTGATCATGAGGCTATGAAGTAAACGGAGGTTTATCACTTTGTCGAGGTTAGAAGAAAAAACTACGTCGATGAAAGGCCGAAAAGATGTATTCAAAAGTGAGGCATAACAGTGCAAGTCAATCAGTCGAAGGAATGAGGACATACATGTTACGAATTGCTAGTCAACATGCTGAGGATTATTGTATGATTAACACATGACCTGTTCGCGCGGGTGCTATTCAAAGGTCTCTGCTTTTAGTCACCAGTAGCTTCGTAGAATTGTGTGTACAGTGGAAACATCAATAAGGTTTGCCAGGATGTCAATAAGCGTGGTCAGTGTATGAAACAAGCCTAGACAGCCAAAAACACTGTGAATGCCAAACTACCGTGTATGGCGCTATGTGCGTTTGTGCTCAGTGGGTTCTGAGAGACACGGCCAGTGGCTGGTTTACAGTATGAGTTCGACGGATGAAGGCCCAAGCGCAACAGTCTGGCCCCGTAAAATGGCAGCAAGTTCTTGACTATAACCCTAATAACTATGGTAATCTATGATTGGAAACGCTGTCTGAAATGCTAAACAATAGACATCAGTGGCGTTCCTGTTGTAAGGATAATTCCTATTTGTGCTGAGCAAGGCATACGAAGTTTACCGGCAAGCGCATTAGTAAGTAATGAGCTTTGTGTCCAGAGTTTCGCTCCCGATACTACAATTTTCTGATGTCATTATTAGTCTATTCCAGGTTCTACATTGTTATGATTGTAAGTGTGCGGAGTATTTTATTCACACTTGAAAAAGGTTCATAAATGGTAAACATGACAAATGATCGTGGTCATAGGAGCTATTGTTAGGTGTGGATTGACAGTGGGAGGTTTTTCAACTGTAACAGTGAGACTTGAAACAGCCCGGGGGCAGACAAAGGATAATGGGCTCGACAGGTTGCAATATCAACATATTTTTCTCGAGATCCGTTAGATAATAACATCACACTTAAGGTTTAAAATGAAGTATCATGAAGTATCGTGACAACCCAAAACAAACAAGAGTCTAGAAACAGGCAACTGGAACTGACAAGCGCTGAGCATTTTGTCCAAAACGAAACTGGTTCGCGAAGAAGAACGGAAATAACAGCTTGTTCTAGGCCGTTATACTACTGCACATAAGACAATAAGAATGTATATTACGTTGGAACAAAAACACACCTAGTAAATTGAAAAGGGGCCCGGCGACCAAATAGAATTAGGCCAAGTGAATCGTCTGATCAAGCATCACTGAAAAGTTCTCTCGGGAAAAAACTGGTAAAGGTATTCGGCTATGCGTTAGACAACTACGAACTGGACAGGGGAATGAGAGAAGTAAATTTTCGAGCTGAAAAAATAGGGCTATCAAGAGGGATGACTAGCACGTTCAACCGAATCAAGAGGAGACATCAAAGCTACTTTGGAAAAAAGACAAAGAGTTCGGATGCTAACCTGCTTAGCTTCATACGGTGTGTTTTGTGGAGGAACAGATGGCATATTTCGTGAGAGACCTTTCGTAATCACTTCGTATTCCTTTGCGACACGACGTGCATTCATGTAGTCTCGGCTGCGCTCTTCTGTTAACTTTTTCGCAATCAAAGGATTGATAGAATTTTCGTACATACAATAGTCACGCCATATGGTTTCGATGCCCAGCATTGGTGTAACAATCGATCGCTGATAAACTCGACGGGTGGCGGTGATTTTTTGACTCTCGGCATAAGATCCTTGAACTTGGCTAATGAAGTGAATCAGATTGAATGAAGCAATCGATAAGTTGGGCAAAAGTTAATGTGAAATCGCACAAAGTTGTTGCAGTGATGGCCAACTAACAAAGAAGTTTAAACTTAGAAGACTACCCATGCAAAACTGTCCGCCGTCAACATACACTAACAATCACTGATGATAACTAGGAATGAATCATCATCATCATCATCATCAAGAACAGCCATGAGCCTGACCAAAAGGTACTGTGGCTCGGGCCGCCGCTCACCTCAACAGTGACGTGGAATATCCTAAAAGGAAAGAGTACTACGAAGGACAAAAAAGATTGAAGAAGACTAAATGGAAGAACTAGAAATGGTATGGATACAGGTACGCCATTGACTGCGACA
>QNGE01000444.1:89866-136166 GCA_008508345.1 Paragonimus westermani
GAGTGTAACTGCTTTTCGTCTGACTGCTCCCCTTTGGCCTGTCTGACAAGGTTGCACCTGGAAGGACCGGAGTCCTAGTCAGCATAGCCCGCCGGATCAAAACAGTACACAAGCCCGACCACCACGTCAAGGTAGCAGTATAGGTCGGGTAGGAATGAATAATCCAGCATTATTAAGTCTAGGTCAGCTTACATGTATTCACAGCTCAGAAAGACCGTCATTGAAAATCAGCACCTCCAAATGAGTAACGTTGGGCTTAAAGCAGCTAATTGCTACTCAGACACTACACAGCAAAGACATTACGCCTGGAGATCCCAAGTCACCTTAGCAAGCAGAGCAAGACAAGGTCACCCAGCATCCAATTTTTAACTGAATGCGCGCTCATAGGCTGCGAACCTGGTGTGATACGCACTTAAATATTCAACACTAAATAGTTTCTACAAACGACGTTGTTCCAACATGTGGGAGCCCACCGGATCCCGTTAACCAAACTGGAAGCTTCAGTTCTTTCATTTGATACGACTTTCGTATATCCTAAGTGCAAGGTATTGCAGCAAAATTGGCGAGAATCTTCAACTGCTCTAACTCTTGGGGACGAGCCGTTAGAAATAACCGAGCGTTTTATGTACCTTGAAATATGAACTACGTGCTACCTTGTCGAGGTGTTCAACTTTGTGCACTGCATCGATCCAGGGGAATATGCTCAATAGGACCTCGGTCCTTCTAGGTGCAACCAAAAGAGAACGGTCAGACGAAAAGCAGTTGCACTACCAAGGTTGTGTTTCGTAATACTGACCGCGCAGGAGCGCACAGGCAGTGAGACACGATCCTATGAACATACAGCAAAACCAGTTTTACAGTTGGAACATTGCTGCTTTCCCAATCAGAAAGAATCGGGTGAGGAAAGGTGCTCTCAAATAAACAGTACTCCGATCGCACAACGGTTGACCGTATCCACTGGAGTACCATCCAGCACGGTCGAAAATATCCCGTGTCACCCAAAGGCCTGATGCAACTCCGAATACATCAACTGCGTCCTCGGGCTAGGCAAGTCCCTCACTGTCAAGTGAGTCAGACCCTTCAGTCACTGGCTCTGGGAAGGGTGTCCCAAGAAAATCCTGCACCGTTATCTCACAGGTCAAACTTTTGGGTCAGAAACTCGAGGTGGGGCCGCAATTCAACCCTTTTCTGCGGCACAAACGAACGGAAGTTATCAAAAGTTTTCCAGAAGTAACCGTTCTCCTGACAGTGATAGCATTCACTTACTAAGCCTTTCTCATTCCATTTTGCCCCTCAAATCTTTTGCGTTCCATGACTTCGGATGATAATTTTTTCAAAAATCAAGATTACTGGTGAACATTGGCGCCTTCAATGTCCACACTATCCGACAAATCCGTCAGCAAGCTGCTCTGGCAAGTACTCCCTCAACGCTGAAGTCTGAAGTATGCTGCATATCGGAGACCCGAATCTACGACTCTAGCACCGTCATCCACTTGCGCTCATTCCCAAATAACCGTCGGCCCGAGCGCTTCTCTCTCAGGGTCTGTGGTGACACCGAAGCTGAATCTCGTGGTGAAGCTTGGGTGAGAATCGCACTGATTTACAAAGTAGGGTAACATCTGCTCGACTGGATCCCGGCAACCAGTCGCGTGTGTGACGTCAGTCTCAATACATCGGCAAAAGTGTGTCAACGCAAATAAGAAAAGCGCTGTATATTCACCATACAGGTGTATGCTCTACTGGACAGCTGTTCCGATGCTACCAATGATGCGTTCTATGACGCCCTCGTTGACCTTCCAAAGCAGAGTAAACACTGACATCATCAGACTAGACGGCGACATTAATGCTCAGCTNATGCTACCAATGATGCGTTCTATGACGCCCTCGTTGACCTTCCAAAGCAGAGTAAACACTGACATCATCAGACTAGACGGCGACATTAATGCTCAGCTTGGTCGTCATTCTTCAAAGGAGAGGCGGCTGTGGGGTACGCATGGTGTCCGGGCACAAGGCACTGACAGCGGCGAAAGACTGCTACAGCTGTGCACCTCTCACGGTCCCCATAGATCCAGTACCCCATTCCAACACAGGAGAAAGCACTGTTATACCGAGACCTCCCTGTGCTTCTCAGTCACGGACACAACTCGATCGTGAAGCAGTCAGCTACAATGTCGTCACTCCGATAAAGACTGTTGTACATTTTGGAACAACCACCTGGACCCAGATCGTGCTGTTCTGCATACCCGTTTTGCTATATCGCTTTCCCATAAGTCCTGCACTCTTAAACGGAATATACTTAATTGGAATTCGGGTGGGGAGAGTGTAAAGAACGCCTACTAGGAGGCAACAGTAAACAAACTGCCCAGCTTCAGTCAAGTAAGAGAACGTAACGAACACTGCGAACGAATCACAATAGCCATGAAGGCCTGCTGTGAAGAGGTGTGTTGGGGAGCTGCTGTATGGTTGAGACAGAACTGGATTTCTGTCATGCTGGTAAACTTTACGAACAAGCGTCCCTCCACTTCACTTCACTCTGAATATGACGATCGTCGAGAACCTAAACGGAAGCTGACTGAAAGCGCGCACAAAGACTGTGAGCACCACATGGTCGGAAAGTAGATAGAAGGTATTTTTATGTGGGAAAAGTGGAGGTCTCTTTTTGGTGGGTAGTTCTGGCCCTCGAGGTGGTACAATTAGGGCCATACGTAAAAAAGACGGTTCAGATGTCATCAGCCAACCTCATCAACCTGACATGTGGGTTGAAAGTTTGGGGGGAACAGTTCAGATGGCCTCAACTACACCATGTGGACGACGGGATTCGAAAAGTCAGTTACTGCGTTCCAGACGGCCCTCCGTCGAAAGTAGAAGTAGCTACAGAGTTTAAGTCATCGAAGCGTAATAAAGCTTCTGGACCAGACCCCTTTTCTCCTATCCTTTCCAACGAAGGTGGGAACAGGTTGATATCACAACTGACGAAACCCCGTCGGACGGTTTGGGAAACTGCAGAGATACCTCGTGATTGGCAACTATCAACAGTAATTCCCGTTTTCAAAAAGGGATCCGAAGTCTATGTGACAACCACAGAAGCGTCAGTCTTGCGTCTGCTGCATCCAGATTACTCGCTGGCTTCATTTTACGTCGGCTCACTAAGCCCAGAAAAAGTCATATACGCGAAGGACATGCGAGATTCCGATCCGATCCAGGGTACTTTGATCACATTCTTATCCTGCGACGGACCTTGGAACATCCGTACTCTTATTAGGCAGCCGACGGTCGCGGCCTTATTAGACCTAGCTGCTGTTTTCGATTCCGTTGTTCGTAACTTTCTCTGCAGCTGTCTTCTTCGAAAGGACCTATCAGGGAAATACTTGAATCCGTTGAGATTACCCTATGTCCAATCTGCAAGCAGAGTGAGGGTTTACCGACAACTGTATCGAGCGTTCATCATTTGCAGTGATGTTCGTCAAGAGTACTCAACCTCCCCATTCTTGTTCAATTTGTCATGGGAAACGATTTGCAAAGTACGTCTGAACAGTCCAGTGATGTTGGTGTTGAGCTCCTCCCTGGTGCTCGGTTTACCGATCTGGAGTATGCGAATGACACTGTCTTACTTATCACCAATGCCGAAGACATGCAGACTATGCTGGACAATGCGAGTGACCGGGTTCGTTTGTGTGAAGTGCGCTCCGCATCCTCAAAGCGCTGCTTCAAGACTGAGACATTCCCACTCCCACCCTCCTTATCCCATGCAATCCATTTGAGACTGTGGACAGTTTCACATAGTTGGGCAACACTACATCGTCAGTTTGCAATACTGCTGATGAGATACCACCGAGGATGGTAAATGCACGAGTTGCCTTTGCGGATCTGCGGTATGTGAAGTCAAAAATGCGTCTGGTAGCTGGTGGTTCTGCTTTGTTCTATGGTTCGGAAACGTGGCCTATCCACAACGAAGTTGTCAACAGATCTGCTATGTTTCATCACTGTTGCCTCGGCCAATTAGCCCATATTAAGTGGACCGAAAACGTGAGCGAAACTGTGCGGATTTTATTGAACGGCTTCAAAACCTGGTTCATCTGTAAAGAGAACGTTAACAGTGCTCGGTCTCGATTCTCGGTATCTCGGAAGCATCTGCGGCGTGCGGTGGGAACACCGCATCACTAACTATGAGGCTCGTCGAAGGAACTTCAGGATAACGATACGGTCTGCAGCCGTCGCTCGCGTGGACAAACTCCTCGCCTGCTGTATGCCGTTTATGGATGGTGGATTAGGCTGAAAGCGACAGTCAGGTGGGTGGTGTATGACCTCCATGAGAAGTGTGAAAGAGCATAAGACCTATGCTTCCTGGTAAGCGTCAAAATGAAGATGATATTACGCAAAGAAGACTATTTGACAGGGAGAAAACGAGAACTAACATCATTCGTGCTGAGTATCTGCGTGCATCATTGTGAAGTACTTCCCTTTTCTACACGTACGTCCCTCTTACTTTAAACGATGTTACACTTTTCCTCATGCACATTAATACACTTGCAACACAAACAAGCACAGCTAAGGCATGCGTTTCGGATTAGCCTTAGCCTATCACAGTGAACGGAGACAAGTGGCTTGCACCGCATCACTCGTGGTGCCATTCATACACCACGTATCCTGTGCAAACTCGAAGGAATAAGACCAGGAAGCGTGTGTCAACGCTGGTTAACCTAACGATAGGCCAGCACGAAAATGAAACCCTTACCTCACCAGAAATACATCGAGAGACTCCAATGATGAGGTCGAAACTGCGAGGGAAAATGCTAGAACCATAAAGCAATTAGTTCAATACAGGAGTACATACTACTGCACTCCACAAGGAATAGACACGGGAAAAAAGAATTTAGGATTTGACCGGGGAAAAAACCAGCACATAATGTCTAAGGAAAGAAAAATTAGGTCATAGAGACCCAAGTTTCTGAAAAGGAGGACGAGTGATTTGCCAAGCAACGAAGGTCGTCTGTTGATAAGAATGAAGAAAATGGATACAACTGATATAACGTACTCGTTATCTCTTCACCGACGGTATATCAGCACACTGATGACTTACTAGTACGAGACGGACGGCGCATTCGCGACCGCAGTCATCGCAACGCCATAGTCACGTCACCAAGATCTATAGAACCTGTGGTTCATTTGCGAACCGGGCGCTACAATTCACGGCCTTGCAATTGTTGCTCACTGAACCTTCGGAAGCCTGTCCGGATCTTATTCTTCAAGACCGTGCGATTCAAAACTAAGCCTAACCAAGACGTAAAATCGATGCTGACAGAGACTCACTTGGATAACATCTTCGAATTTCAGTTTCTGACCACCAGCATTTCTCTTACCTGCTTTCACTTGCCCGTGCAGTAACCACTTCAGAATCCACTCATCGCCCTTCCTACGGACATGATCAAGCCAGTAAATTTGATATGAGCATCAACATGACGTAAATCCCGTCAGTGCCCGCTCACCGAAGTAACTCAGTGTTTTAAACTATGCCCGACCACCACCGAATACCCAAGATGCGTCTTAGACATTTCACACAGAAGCGGCTCGGATAACGCACATTCCACTGATACGATTTTAGTTTCACTCACTCAAGAAGCGATCACCAACGTTTGTTTGGTTACGTAATCGAGCGACATCGCGACACTCATGAAGTGCGTATCATGCAAATGGTGCGCGGAGCTAATTGTAACACGTATCATGGGCTGGTCAGAAACAAGTTGTCTAATCACGTTTGCAAGCTTGTTTATCGTAGATCACGACTTTCTTACAGACCTCCCACCTTCTCAATAACCTGCTGGCCGAACCGTTGCGTTTGCTAAGTCATTACAATTTAGTCGTCCCACAAGTTCATCTGAACTAACCTTACGACCTGATCGATTTTATGCTGACCCAAGTTCTGTAACCGTTCCAAAACAATGACCCTCTTGGTACAGAACATTTGCAAACTTCCATGTCGAGATGGACGCACTTGAACCTGGCAAACTAGACGCCATTTAACTACATGCCTTCTTCCGTGTACGATTATATCGCCGAGGGCCCTAGCCTTGAATCAACCATATCAACCCCCAAAGCAATCTATATTAAACTTAACAAAAGGGAACCCCCCGTCAACTCCGTGTAAACAAGAGACTAGCCAATCTCTCAACGAATACGTCCAAAAACTGAAAGTATTGGCGAGAGACTGCAGCTTCAAATTCGTCTCAGATGAGGAATATCGTGACACCGTCATCAGTGACGCCTTAATCAGCGGTCTGCGGTATAACGTCTGCAGCTCCTAGAGAACAGATTCCTTCATCTAGAAACTGCCTATAACCAACCCAGAACTTTAGAAGTGACCAATCAGTAACCACATATCTTTCATGTTGATTCTTTAAGCTTAACAGCGACTAGTGAGAAATCTAGACGCTGCTATGATCCACCTCTTTCTCCTGTGAAATATCTACTGCCGAAAGTAGCAAGTGCTGTTTCTGGGGTAATGAGGGTTAATTGAACGAAGAAATATTCGGGCTGCAAGTGCTGTGGGAAACAGGGCCATTTTCGGAAGGTTTGCCGTTCTAAATACTACTCAAAACGAATAACGTCGCGGATTAATCTTTTACTCTTTGACGACCAATGCAGCGGCACTCAACGCTACTGTGGATCGCACGGTAACTAATATCCTACTGCAAGCACTTGCTGACACTGGACATTCGGAAAGTTACATATCTGTTGCGGCAGTGAGAGGACAAAAGCGGCAATCAGGAAAATCCTTTAGTTGAATTACTATGGCTTCTACCCGCCTGTCAAGTCACATTCAGAGCCACTTTTTTGTCAGCATTAAGTGTGATAATCATCGCTATCCTACGGTTAAATTGTCTGTCCTCTCCAACCTCTGCGTACACGTCTTGCTGGGACAAACTTCCTCAAGTTGCAATATCTTTACATGGTGATGACCTCTTGTTTTTGTTATGTGGTCTGTTAGCTGCTCAAATCTCGCGGGTAACTGTAAACCGATCGTAATAAAATCTCAACAACACTTACTGAGCGAAGAAAATTTCATCAGATCAGATGTTCGAAGACTGGGGAAGGACAAAATAATCGGTCCCTCCTGTCTCCGTAGCGCGCCCATGTAATGGCTACTGCGAACGACACCCATAAAAAGTGGATGGTTATCAACTACTGCTAACTACTATTGACCGTTAACAGACACACTTATCTGGAAGTCTATCCGTTAACGGGAATCGATGACATAATCGAAAAAAGATCAAATCCCATTGTGTACAGTGTGCTTGATTTGCGGAGAGCATATCACCACGTGTCCATCCGGGAAGTGGAGAAAGTGTACATTGCTTTTGAAGTGTGTGAAAATTTGTACCAACCGTGTTGCATCCCCTTCGGAGAAACCAACAGTGTCGCAACCTTTCGAGAGATAATCGACAGTATCAACACATGTCGACAAAATAACAGTATGTACAGAAGAGGAGAAAACTCACGACTGAAACCTGACTAAATTCACCCAAGTCGGTCAGGAGTACGGAATTAATTTTTATAAAGAGGAAAGTGGTATATCCACCAAGAATATTAAACTCTTGGGTTATGATGTTTCTAAAAGGATTACTGAGCCGGTTCCCGGCCGTTAACAACCCCCTTAAATTCTCCTTCCTTTTTCTAATCCCAACAGAGTGTCGATGATCTGTTTGCCCATTATTCTCAACGGGTTTCCCACTTTTCGGATAAAATTCATCCCCTCGTTAAAAAAAATATGCCCGTTGCCAAAAGAAGTCGTTTTTTGCTTCGAAACGCCAAAGGAAGAACTGGGGAAAACCATCGTCACGACGGTTGATCACACCGTCTCGCGGAGAAGAACGCTTCCAACTTCGCGATAGCTGCCATCCTCACATAAAATAGCAGACCAGAAAATTTCACAAAGTGAACAACGGCAATCAGCCGGAGAGAAAGCTTATGCTATAATTGAAATTATTCAAAAATGGAGACTACTTGCTGGAAATACACTCGACTGATTTCTAATCAGAAGTCGATTGTCTTTATGTATTATATGAGTCACGAAAGCAAAATCAAGTACGATAAAATCCAACGATAGAACTCTTACCATACAGCTTCGATGCTGAGTATCACCCGAGGGACAAGAATCGTGTAGCCGACGCACTAACATGCAGCCACTGCTATGTATCATTGAACATTATGTCTCTCGAGAAAATTCACTATTCTGTGTGTCACCCGAGCGTCATTCAGATGTAACATTTTGTACGTTCCAAAAATTACCAGTTTCTACCAAGTAAGTAAAATCAACGATCACAGGTCTTTTAATGTGGAGAAATTAGGTCTCGGTTTCGTACGCCACCTAATGTGAACATGATCGAAGCAACCCAGTTATCTGAATGGATCAACGTCGATTTCAAAGGACTCCTTCAATAACGTCTAATAAATATCCCCTCACTGTAACAAACGAACATTTCAGATCTCCGTTCTCTTCTGCCTGTTTCAACGACACATCCTATATGGCGATTAAATGTCTTGTCAGTTATTCTCATTGTTTGGCATGCCATCTTATGTGCGTTCATACCGAGGTTCCCCTTTTATGCGGGAACACTGAAGCAGTTCCTATACAGTACAGGGACAGTCACTAGCAGAAGTACAGCCTACAAATTTCAAGCTAACAGACAGGTTGAAAGACCGAGTAGGACCTTATAGAAAGCAATAACGCTTGCAACAAAATCAAGACTTGCCAATCAATCATAGGAAAACAATCCTTCTCGACGCCCTACATTTCATTCGTTCCCTCTTATGCACCGTGACTAACGCTGAACCATATGAACCGTCGTTTTATTGCAACCGCAAATCCAGTTTACGCGTACCACTAGCAACGTGGCTTCTTCACCTTGGGCGAGTGTCCTCGTGGCGAAACGGGAGGTCATCAAAATACGATCCGTGATGCACCAAGTGGAATTAATTGAGTGCAATCCTGAGACTGCTCATGTTCGACTGCCTGACGAAAAGGAGAAGACGATGTCCCTCACGCATCTAGTCTCAGCGAGTGAAAGCGGGCTACAACTTCCAGACCAAAATAATTTAAAGAAGACCTCAGATGCTCCAAAGTCCAATGTGCCAGTGACTGTTTACAGCGCCCGTGAAAACATTGACGCATCCTAAAAAAATCCAAACTGAAATTCCTAACCATGCACCTTCATCACTCCCAGCTCTCGATCCTTTTGATCACCGTGTAGATGAACGAGATAGGCCAACTGTACCCGAAATACAAGGAACGAGACCATGTTTCGAGAAGTACAGAAGTGTGACTCGTTCTTTTATCAAAATGCACCAATTTGATCAGCGAACTATACGAGTGTGAGGAGGAATGCAGTGAAATGTATTGTTGCGCTGTTCTTTACCCATATTAATCAATTCTGCGATTCGTAGTAATGATTCCTCTTTTCTATTGTTAGCTATCAGTCTAACCGTAAGACGAACAGAGCCTTTCTTATGGGCTTCACACCTTCTTAGTAGCCTGCTGGCTGAATCGTTGCGTTTGTTAGGTCATTACAGTCGTGGCATCAGCACAGTGCTCGGTATGTCCGACGATTAACCGGCATTTTAAGTACATGGCCTAATTATCTAGATCTGCGTGAACGGAAAGAAAAAGAGTTTATTAAGCAGTCACAATCGGATATCCGTTTTCTAACCGCTTCGTTGTTTACTGACTGGTGCCACCGGATGACAGCGATCAAAAGTAGACAACGGTGGTCAAATGCCTGAAAACAGTTTACATCCTCTACTCTAAACGACCAAATTTTGCAGCCATAAAGTAATACAACACTCACTACCACCTTATATCATCATCAGAGACAGCAATACATCATTGGTTCTCATCGATGCTTAATTGTCACCCTAAAAACATGACCAGTAAGCTCGGAGAGATGTCTCTCTACCACCAGAGGTGCCCCGATCAACGATTACCGCCCTAACAGTAAAGAGACGTGTTTCTAGTTCACTCCCCACATTTCCCCCACCGTTGATGCGGCTTCTCAAGTATACAAACAAGACAAAAACCTCCATAACTTCATTAGCCAGGATTTAGCCAACATAATCACAGCAATTTTGAAGAAGCACTTTGCGATTTGAGACTGCAAAGCGCATTCCGAAATAATTAGCACTGTTTGTGCCGCTTAGAACTTGTCAAACAGCAATACTATAATCAGTATGGTCAAAATCAATGAGTCTTCCACCAGGTAGGAGGTCCATGCTAGCATCTTGTGAATGCCAGAGGCAGTCCTCCATTACTTCGTTTATGACGGAATTAAACAAAAGTTTTGAAAGCGGACAGTCTTGACATACGCCGCTCCTGGTGCCGAAACTATCAGACGGTTCACCGTGAACCATAACCTGAGCTGAAGTATGGGAATAAAGGGTCGACAGTGTTCACACACTGCGTTTAAGCGACTATGAAAGTGTGAATCGATCCACCGAATCGAACGCACCGTTATAGTCAAGAAATACGGCAACTGTTGGTCGGCGGTATACACGACGCTGCTCCAGAGTGTGACGAAGAGTGAAAATGTCCACATCCAGGGCGAAACCCTCTCTGTTCTTCCCAACTGTTTGCTTTCCAAGCTGCAATGGGTCGACGATGTATAATGGATGCTAGAACCCTAGAAACGACTGGGGTAAAGCCAATCACTCTATAGTTATCGCAAGGGCCCCGGAAGCCTTTCTTGAATACGGGAACTATCATCGAAAGACACCAGCATGGAGGTTTCCATCGTTCACATCAGTTTACACAACTGAGACAGAGCCTCTACCAACGTCTCTCTCCTTTCCTGATAAAAGCCGACATAATATAATCTGGGCCAAAAGCTTTATTAAGTTTGAGAATAGTCGAAATGCAATTGCGTACCTCAGTCAACAGTAGGTGGTCCTAAATCTACCGACCAGGGTGCCTCAGTATAAGTTTGTGGTGGTAAGTAGGACGCCAGATAAATTGACCCTCAAAGTGTTCCGCCTAGCATTCTAACCCTCTGGGCTTCATCATTATCATCATAGACAGCAATACATCAGTGGGCTTAGGATGGATGGATGTGCCATCCGCCTCATTGATACCTTCAACGATAGATGGTCGCCTTGGGCCAATAGTATGGATAAGCTTGGGCGGTCTGCCGATGTTCTTTGAAGCACAACCGTTTTTCATTCCCTTAACTTTCCACTATAGCAGAGACTCACGATCGGCGACCAGGCTAAGATTATGCTTCCTACAGATCCCTCTTAAACGTATTACATTAACTGCCAGGAGGGCTATTCTGTCTGGCATCAAACAACTCTGGAGATTCCTACGAAACTTTATGTTCCCTCAAATCATGATCCAAAGTGCTGCATGATACAGTACCTGCTTTATGAATGGCCTGTACCATTTGAGACCAGAAGCCAGTAGGGTCTTCGGGACTGGAACTGTCAAGCCTGCTTTCCAGGCTAGTTTGATAATTATGCTTTAGAGACGGAATAGCCAGTTTACCAACAGCCATCCGTTGTAATCGGTGGGGGCGTTGCCCAGCAAAAACAAGAACGAAACGGCAACGTACCAACGCACCGTATGAATCCAAGCGTGTACTCCAGTGGAGCCCCGCGACCTCCAAATGATGGCTATCTGGTCTTTTTGAGACCAGGTCGGAATGACGGCTAGAAACTAGTACTGGCTAGAAAAGATTTATGCTTAGTGCACAGTTGCAACAGTCACGCTCTATTATCCGAGTGGGGTGATGTTATCCCAAACTTACGAACTAGATGAGACTCGGCTTCACTAAGGTGATCGACCTGGGAGTTCACAACTTCGATTAGAATGACTATATCGGAAAAATGTGCCGACCGAAGGAGAACGGCCAGATCTGTGTAAAAAGACGTCCTTGACACGGACATCATTATAGTCGGGTGGGATATAAACTAGCTATGAAAGGAGTTCTGGAGATTTTGCGTCTAGAGCTGGCTTTAGTATAACCTGCTGTGTGGACGGCACAGGTGATTGCTAAGAAAAATCCAATCTACCAGTGCGGCTTCGACCGTCGTGATGAGGACTAAGACTAATCCAGCATGACCGGTGGTAGCACCCACGGAATTATCCGAACTACATAACATCGGTTAGACAGTGTGGGTTATGCTAGTTCCATACAGTGATTACTACCCTGGATTCTAGCTTCCGAAATCCAGCAGACATCGACATTCAACCTTCGTGCGAGAGCGACTTGTTAACCTATCTGTTCTGCAGTGCGAACGTTGGAAGCACTCATACTAATTTACATTCTAGGTCTAAGCAAGGGACGAGAGAGGCCTGTGGCTGAATGACAGGAAATAGGATCTACCGACATAGTGTTACTAATGTTTATTTATACCTACTGTGGGGCCTGCAGGGTAATCACCGGGAATAGGGGTCCGGGGAGGGCCGAAAGCTAGATTTGAAACGACGGTGAGCGGGGAGTTACCGACACCATGTTTTCGCTTATCCACTTGCTGTATGCAGCAGATAAGGCGAACCGGTTAATGCTACGAGACGGCCGACGATGTATGGAAATACTGGCGCTGAGAGTATTCATGGTTGTATGTGAGCTGAGATAATGCTACGAAGCTCGGATCTAGGAAGTAGACGAAGTAGAGCTCTCAGCCAAAATCTTTGGCTTAAAAGCCCGTACCGCAAGACAGCGAGTTGGTGGCAGTGCAGCAAGACTAGCACCTTTTCCGGAGAATGATTTGTGATCTCATGAGACACTCCACCAGTTGCCACAGCTCCCAAGACATATAGACGCCTCCAGTACTTCCAACTGCTCACAGCCAAGGGTAAGAGCAGGCACAGTCACGCCAACTTTAAAAAAGGACCTTGCACTTAGTCAGTGCGAAGGTCATATCAAACTGAAGAACCGCAGCCTTTAGTCTACCTGGGGTGTTCTGGGCTACAGTAAGGGCTTGTCAACGCAAATCACAAATCGCTGGGTAGGTAGTAAATCTACATAGGCTAGCAACAGGTCTTGACGCGAAAGTGACATCGCCAGATTACGGGGCGCAAATAACTAACTAGATGGATGCCATTTGCTTCCCGTTGATTTCCACTATTAGCTATTCGTTACGCTAGAACATTCTCGTACGTTTGGTCAAGAACTTCACAAAAGTGTGGGGTTTCAGCGATCCTATTTATTTCTCGCTCGCTGTTTGGGTGTCGATGGTAATTTGTATAATCATGGACAGAAACCTGTGTGCGCTCGAACATTTGATTGAACGCGTGAAGATGCGCACGGGCACCCAGGCATTCGAACATATTACCGACGCCGAGTGCTTGCTCTGTTCCGCTGCTTGCATATTGAGCACGTGCGTTGACATTATACGCTCATACGCTCAATGCGGTACTCTCAATCGGTCACCCCTATTCACTTTATTCTATAGGTAACTATTTTACTTCAACTTGGATACGATGATAACCCAATCCTGGTCATCGACTCCCTTCACCACAACATGACCAAAAGCAACCGAATAACAAATTTAATCGGGTCGACTATGACGATCTGAGGAAACACCTTCGCAGGATTTCCGTGGGGACAGACTCGGTTGTCAGGGCATTCCAAATGACCCAACAGGATCCACGAGGTGCACATGCCGTACGCACCCCGCAAATTAAGTCTGCCAGACACTAGCCTCTTTCACTAGTTAGTTGTCAGCTTGACTTTCGTGTGCAATTATTTGCAACACGACGGTATTCAAGTAAATCTGAGGACAATTAAGCGCTTATCAAAGCAATTCTATGCCGTAAACGAACGACCTTCAAATTAGGACCCCCATGATTCCAGCATCATTCATGCCAACTCCAACACTCTCAGGTAATGGTTACAGGAGAGGTGTAGTTTCATTAAAGACAAGGATGCACACATGTCCCACAATACATACTGCCCAGAGATGTGTGGTGGTTACCAGAGTAAAATCCAAGAAAGACCTGGGAATCCAGCTGTGGCACAACCTGTCGTTCTCTCATCATGAAAAGGCAGCTCAGAAACGCTATGCTGCATTGGACATAAAGCAATCAGCATTCTCCCGTGCAGACAAGAAAACCTCTCAAACCCTTTATGAATCTGTGTCCGATATTTTTGGATGTGCTACCTAGTGATAGCTATTGATTGTGCAAATGATACAACTGCATCGGAATGTGTTCAGTGAGCTGTCACAAAAACAATCTTATGCCCTCGAAACTTTACCTACAAGTCTCGGATGGAAAGTCTTGATATTCATCCACTTGAATACCGAGGACTTTCAGGCGATGAAAAAACCATGCTTCCTGTTCTCTAACGGCTTTGCAGAGATATTATTCACATTTGCCACGAGACGTCACACGAGTTAAGACTTCGACTCTCAGCTAGACGAAAATTCACCTCACAGGATGATGGTCCAGTAGAACATACCAACATCAGTCGTTCTCAATGCTTCCTCCTGGTGATAATTTGGACTCCAAATTATCACCAGGATGAGCAGCGTTTGTTCATTCGCTGTCATAAATTCTGTTGTTCCTCTGGTGACATTGTGATATAAACTTCACAAATTTAACACGTAACAGACTACACGGAATGGCACACGTGACACTGTGATCCTAAAAATGTGCGCTTTTTCGCGAAAGTTCGCCAGGAAGGCTGATGCCTGAATGAAATCGGATGAAAAGTGAATCGAACCGCAGCATATGCGCTCAGAGTCCCGATTCCGCGTGTCAACCACTAAAAGCGTAGCCTAGCAAATGACCGAGTTTCTCGCAACACCTTTATTGTTTCTAAATTGCTGAGAGTTTCTACTCAAGGATGAATTGAACGATTCAAAAGCTCCTAAGCACTGCTTTCGATTTGCGAGTTACTGCAACGAACGAAATTTCTGTGCTTCCAATTTACTCTATTGATCCCTTGGTGCACTGGACATTTTTTATGCAGAATTTTCGTTATTTGTCCTAGAAAAAAGTTTCGTTGGTCCCAAGTGTTGTCCGAACTATTATGGTAACGGCTTGTTGTTATAACCCGATTGAAATTTGCATTGATAAACAGATTGGGAAATTTGCATTCTTCGCATATCTCTCATAACGAATCACAGGACATTTAATGATGTTGGTATATCGAAACATCCAGTTCATGCAATCGCCCTGGGTGCCGCATAACGACACAAAACGGCATGTGGTACCAAACGTGTCTTCACTGCCATCATTTCAAGTGTATTGGCCACAACGGGAAGCAGTATGCTATACCCATCACATCGAATGTTCCTTTTGTCTGCATTTACTGTCCACTTGAAGACAAGCACGGCACACCTCTTTACGTGATTGGTAGCGCTGGCTGTGAATGTACAGTGCTGTACTAATGTCCTCTATGGGAAAAGCATTGGAGGACACTCAACGTGCGATGTCGGATACGTGGACAGAACTGGATTCACTAAACAACTATGTAGCTCTCGTCATTCTCATGGTAAATAAATCAGTAGCGCTCTCTACGTGCAAACGGAGCTGTTGCCCAGATATTCGAGTACCGTTCAGTGATCTACATTGTTGCATTGCCGAAATGGTGCCTTAGTCTACCTCCGTGGAAATTACAGCAACCTATTCCTACTGCCGGTTTCTCCGTACTAGAAACTGAAGACCTCTTGCCCATGGTGAATTAACATAGTAGCATGGGTCCAGATAAGATTTATCCTGGGACCTGATAGTCCATAAACCGCTGAAATAAACACTGCGTACTAGCATTCCCATGAGCACACAGACGGAAGTCGTGGTTGAGCCAATCTAAGAGAGTCGATCGGTACCCTGTTGCTAACCATTGGTCAATCAGACTAACTGCCATCCCATGCAAGATAATAGAGCATTTTGTTAGAACGTACCATCGCTGAACAATCCGTGGGGAATGTTCCCTTTTCGATTATGCATGCCTCCCTTCTTAGCCGGTCACCAGCAACAGATATACCTAACTTCACGGATAGCCTCACAGAGGCCAAAAACGGTAGACGCCATTTCGCTGAGGCATTCGACCGTGTCCAGCACGGTCATCTCAGACACGAACTGGAAGCTAATAGTATCCAAAGAGAGGCTCTTTGATCGAACAACCCCTTTCTCGAAGATGGAACTTTTAGAGCAAAAACTGCGCCAGACCTCTTATCTCTCCTTTCTTTTCCGCTGGGCTTCTTCAAGAGTCAATGCTCGATTTTCTTTTTCTTTTTTACCTCTAACAATGACCCTCTGGACGACATTTCCGGCAACCCTAATCTCCAGGCTGACTACCTAAAAATCTGAAATGCTAGTTATCTCCGTGTAACACATGGATCGTGATCAAGCGCGATCAAGAGATTGGTTTCTCCCCCTCAATAACGGCAAGTATGCATATATTTAACACGATGAAGACTAAGATGCTGCCTTCGTTATTTCTAGTGCACTCAGCACAGTAGACACTGCCAAAGGCGATATGAAAATAGTGCTAGGTATTTAGATGTCGTCAAACTTACCTTTTATCCATCACCATGAAGTGGCCGCTGATATGAGGATCGATATTCTAGGGATGATAAAGTAGACCTTTCCGGCCTAGACAAGAAAGCGTTCCAAACACCATGAGATGTTTATGTAAATCAGCTACATGCTTAGGTTAATCGGATCGTGTGAACCGGTAGGAAGAAAAATATGCCCGTTGTTGGGGGTATGGCTACCCAGCTAGTCACAAGCCTGCGGCATTCGATTATTGAATATTCATTCGAAATTCCTGAGTTGTACCCACTTGAATGTTGACGACCCTGTGGTTACTTCATTCTTACACCTTCCTTAGCACAGGACTCGTCCAACGTTTCCTCAACCTAATAGTTGACAGCTGTCGACGAGGTCAAGCTTCGCTCTCGAAGCTTTTAGACGACAGTTCTTTTCTTACACAGTTAGTCACCACCAGAACGACCTTACATCCGAGGTTTGCTACTTGAGATCGATTTGAGATCCCCATTTACTTGAAGCACTGATTGACACATGATTCCACCCTTCCTGATTCTTGTAATAATCCTCTGGAGTGGTGCTACAACCTGTTCCCAATTATTGTCCTCCAGATCACCTGTGCAGCTGTAGAAACGACTTACCAGAACACCGTAATCGACATACGTCTGCTTTAAGTCTACTGCAAGATAGATGACCTAATGCACATACAGTAGTGTGCTACGCTCACAAACAACGACCATGTGATTATTGCCGACGTCGTCGTACATCTGTGATTGGAATATATCCATTCGATTCACAGGACGCGCACGTCCTCCACGCGATGAGTAGTAGCTCGATGACCGTTTCTCACGCTAGTAAGCAACAGCTTCCTGCGGTTTGACTGAGGACCTAGCTTCAGGCTTTGTTTGCCAGATACCCACAACCATACTTTGATACATAGCGGAGGACCACAGTAAGTTATTGTTTCATGATGTCGGCGAAACAGGAATGAGTTGGTAAAGAAATTAATAGGCGAGAACTTCTTAGGATTCTGTCTTCTGGCATAGAACCACAAATCGACCATTATACGATGCATTGATACGATGGCAGAAAGTTAATCAGTGTAACTTGCTCGAATAAAGATATCAAAGCCAACTGACATTTTCCCATAACACAAACAATAGAAACTATTTTTGGCAACCAACTTACGTAGAGCGGAGAAACGATATGTAATCTGCCCAAATGGAATAGGAATTCAAATCCAAACCCATTTTGTCTAGCGTGAAGTCGTATGCCTGTGCCATTTTCTCTCTGGGAATCAGTCACACTTTAAAGACCTACTTAAAAGCGTGATGCTTTCCTTTTGTCTCTTTAATATACTGCAGATAAAGCTTCCAAAGCTCAATGTTAAGAATTTTCACCAAACAACGTTGAAACAGTCTTTCCACACGTTCATAATTTTTGGCTTTCATCTAGAGGTCTGATAAAAGTTCGACTAAAATGAAAACCTCTTGATTGATATATATCTTCCAGTATTGACCAGCAAAAGGAAACTGCGTCACGATACGTTCAAACACTTCTCGGGCATCTTCGACTTTTTTACTCTGCGCGTCACGAAGCAAAACACTCCAAGCCTCAATGTCCCAAGGATTCGACTTAATCCTATCTTCTGCTTTCTGCATCTTATCCATCTTGTAAACTCGCCGCTGAACGAACGGCATGGCTAAATCCTCTCCAAAATGGTGAGCAATTTGAAGCACAGGGATGTCCCGGGGAAGTATACTCGCACAACCACCCGAGTCCTCTAGCTTCAGCGATTTGTACACAAGTTCGAGGCTGAGGGGCCAGATTACCCAGATCCAGTACGTTTGTTCGTTTCGATGTGCACCGTTTTTCTGTTAACCTGAAAGGGGAGTACATTCCCTTTCGTACACGAAAAACTGGAAAACTCTGATGGAATGAATGTGACCTGAAGTTTGAGTAAAATGGTACAAGCGATCTTTCCAAGCGAGATCTGAAAAACATCATATATCATAACATTAGACGTAAAAGTGTTTAAATTGTCCATTATCGGTAAATCACTTCCGTATGTTGCATCAGCATGGCGCTGAACGGTGAGAGCACGTTCAGAAGGATATTCAAGATGAAGTACCGAAAGTTCGAGGAGCACGTTAAAGACTTGTGCAGATTTCAACGGGAAACTTGTACAAGCTTTTTGATTAGCACTTCGCAGACAGCTGCAAGTGCCAAGAAGAATAGAGGAATAGACCTGCCGCCATGCTGCCTGTATGGAAGTGCGGTGTACAAATGCGTACATTGTTCACGGCGAACGAAGCCCTCCAAACGGTAACGTTTATTTAATCAATTGTCACGGTAAATTGTAGTTTTGCAGATTACAGATGTCAGGCCTCGATGAATATCGAATCGAGAAGACAAACTTGGTGCACTCACACGACTTTCAGGTTGGTAAGCCGAACATTTATCCTAGGAATAGACGTCTAGCTGTTGATGCTGAACTGCATGTATGTGAGATGAGTCATTTTAAGAATGCCCGTGAAATGAGGACATACGTGAACCGTAAGTATGGGATTAGAACGCGTCGGCACGATTTATGAAATCCACGTTCGAGGCACAGCAAATTGGATGATCGCAACGAAATTATGAAGGTGCGAGATTTACTGAAATTGGAAGGTGGCTATAGGTTTCTACTCCGGGACAAAGTGTTGAGGTTCGTCATGTTTTAACCGAAAGGTACATTCCAACTGTGTCCCAAGTATGGGGATGTCATTCTATGAGATGCAACTCATCAGTTAAATTATGGCGGCTTTATACTATGGCATGCTATGTTGGTATACGTAACTGGAGTTGGGGTGACGTTTTTTACGCACTTATGCCGAACGAAACCACTGCCATTTATAGGATAGTTCCGAAAACCTGCTTAGAATGGTGCCTTGTATGTCTGCTGTTCGCACCTTCATTGTTGACCGTTCAGCAGCACAGATGAAGGCAATAGGTGAAGTCTTTCCGCATTGTGCCGTAGTATTCTGCCGTTTTCAGTTACTGCTTGATGTGTCTCGGCGTTTCCGCCAGTTGGTTGGCATAAGCGAATATCAGAAGAACCGTATTTACTAGTGGACCCGCAATATGGTGTTCACTGAGAGAAGGAGTCAGTTTAACACTTTGCTGCAGGCTGTGAAGTCTGTCAGTAATGAGGCATACCAGTTTCTTTCAAGTACTTGACTGGCTTATAAAGAGGGTTGGGCCTCTCATAAACTTAAGTCCACGGTTTTGTTCGGTAATCTTACGACCAACCGTAATGATAACGAAAACAAGCACATCAGATGTGCTGTGTCCGAACGATCCAGTGTGTATGAATTTTTCAGCATATTGTAGAACGTTGTTTGATGAACTCCAGTGGAGGTTAAACAATAAGCGCATGAGGTTGTTCGAGCCGGCTGTAGGCCGGGAATTTCTGTCAGTCATTCTGAAACCGTTTTCGCAATATGTCAGGGATATTTTCCTTAGGCATTACAACGGCACCAAGAGAGTAGACGTCGCGTATGCGAAAGGCAGGTGGGAAGTGCGCTGCAGCAAAAAGCGCATTTTCCACGTTGACATTGTAGGGGAAACCAAATGTGACTGCTGCCTCTCATCCCAGTGGATGATTCCCTGTTGTCATATTGTTGCTGTGTTTCGTTTGATCGGCAGACCCCTTACCTGTTTGGTTGCGGGAAGTCGGTGGTTGTTGCCAGCCGCAAAGGAAGCAGAAATCCCGGTTTCCCAGTGTGATGAGCCAGTTGTTTGTATGTCTGTCCCTGTCTCCAATTCTCGTCTGGACAGAATAAGGGATGCTGAGGATGTTTGCCAGGATATGGCCGTTACCTTAGGATGTATGAGCGCGGTCAACAGTAGTAGACATGTAGCTGCTTCGCGAGGGATAAATGTGTTACTGTCTAGACATCGTGACCTATTATTGCACTGTTCAATCCCAGGTAGGGAGGCTGTTCAGATTATCATGTGCACATAAATGTGTACAACGTGATATATATATATATATATACAGCTGTCTGAATACATGTATACAGATAACTATATATATATGCAATCAGGTATGTGTATATCAACATGTATGACTATACATGTGTATATAAATACATACCTGACCCTTTCTGCTACCTTGGCGTGGTGGTCAGGCCTGCGTGCTGTTTTGATCCTGAGGGCTGTGCTGACTGTGACTTCGGTCCTTGTGGGTTCAACCTTGTCAGATTGACCGAAGGGGAGCAACCAGACAAAAAGCAGATGAGTGATTGTCTGTGGTCTTCTATACATTCTCTTCTTCGGCTTTGTTGGTGCATTGTATGATGAATGGTCTGCCTGGCTTTTCATAGTTGAGCGAGAAATTTGCTTTTCATCCCCATCTTCTTTAAGTTACACTAACCTGCAATCCTATACTGTAACGCTTCTTGTATTACGTTTCATAAATCTTTCTTCTCAGTATAGTTCTGGTCATTGCAGCTTCTCTCTGTTTACTTTCCGAGTGATAAGAGTTTCCCTTCCTTATTAGCCAATCAACTGGCTAACCAGTACTGGCCGGCTGGACAGAAAGGCCCCACTATCACACCTCCCAGTCTCATTCCTTCGGGTTTACTCTGGATATGTGGTGTGTTGGTGGAACTGCAATTGGTGCAGCGCAAGCCAGTTGCGGTGATGGATAAGCGCAGGCGTCCTTTGGCTGCGGTCACTGTGACAGGCTAATCCGAATCGGATGCCGCCAACCATATAAATACATATATATATATATACATACACATTTCTATACAAATGTATATGTATATATATAGAAATATGTATGGTTATATATGTATATTCATATACATATATATATGTACATTTAGCTTAAGCTAAATATACAAATTTATATATATATATATGTAAGTATATGTACATACACATATATACGTATATATATATACATATTTCTGTTGGAATATATTTATGTATATATACAAATACGTAAATACTTCTATTTATATATATATATGTACATATTATTATTACATATATAAATATATATGTAATATATACATGTAATATATACTTGTATATATACATGTAATAGTATGTACATATATATACATATAAATATAAGTATTTGCGTATTTGTATGAGAATGATATATATATATATGTATGTATATATATGCATGTATATACACATATATATATCATTCTGAAATAGATACATATGTATGTAAAACGTGATATGTACGTATATCACGTTGTACACATTTTTGTGCAGATGCATGTACACGTGCATATAAATATATATATGTTTGTGTATAGATATACACGTGTTCATCTATATGTATACAAATATACAAATATATATATAATTATATATATACTTATATATACATATTCATTAATATACATATTTGTTTGCAAACACATACGTAAATATACGTACTCGTGTGCACACTTATATGTGCATACAATTGTATTTATTTGTGCTTTTCTCCAACCCCTCTGGGGTTGCCCATTGCCCAATGAGAAAATTGCACGTCAAGGTCAGTCGGTGCATTATTATTATTTGTACCGCGCAACCGAAACCAGCAAGCGCGCGAATTGAATTTGAGTTTTGTAACGCGGTGTGCTGTTGACGCCACTTTGGTTTTCGTTTGTGTAAGTCGTGTGCATGTCTTACTGGGCCTTTGGCTCACGTTTGTTTCTGTTATCTTCTTTTACAGGAATATCGTTGGAACCCCATACTTCTGAGGAACGCTGTCCCCTGGTGTCTCCACGTTGCACAAAGTGGGTTTACGAGTGTATCGGGTACACGAAGCCAGAACGCCCGGCTTGCCCGTAACAGTTTTGTGACGGGGCGTGCTGCTGTGTTGTGGGTGCCGTTTCAGCTTACCTTTGTGTAAGTCGTGTGCATGGCTTACTGGGCCTTCGGATCATGTTTGTTCATATTGTTTTTCATTTCAGAACTGTTGTTCGAACCCCTACCTTGGAAGAGCGCTGCCATTGGTGCGTCCACGTTGCCCGGAAGTTGGTCCGCGAAGTCACGGGCATCCAGAGTAGAGTCGGCTGGTCTGCATGTTACATAGTCCATGCTAATTTGAGTTTCGCGGGTACGGAGGGAAATGCGCTCCCACCTGAAAGGCGCAGTCGTTGAAAACAGGGTGTAACACCGCCTCTGTGAGATATAGAAAGTATCAAGAACACAGTAACCTAATGGTCCAACAGGGCAGAGTCAGTTACTTATCTGACGATATCTTAGGTGATGGGTAATCCAATAATACTTTAGGACGGTCCATAGAAGAGGAGCTAACATTCTCTAGTGGAAGGTCGTTCCGGTAGTTGGTAACTCATAGAAAGTTGATCTTGCAAACAGCTGTTTTCAGTAATTCTCTCAAGTTTTGACGCCCACCGGGTACGGGTGCCAAGTCTTAATTATCGTTTACCTGCGTTCTGTTCACCTCCCTCACTCTACTTTCTCATCTGTTGTCGTCAGGCGAGTTAAGTTACGAGGACCACATGGCGGCTATTGGGGAGGATTCGTTAACACCTACCGAAACGCTTCCGCCATTTCCAGTGCAATCGGTCCACATTTAGTCGACAGCGGCCATCGGATAAACCCACATGAAGCGCTCCGAGTCATCTAAAACACTTATTCCGCTGGCTTTGGGCTGTCAGGATATGATTGTTATCAACTGCCGAGGCTATCGCCACCAGACTGTAAAACCCCTGTATATGTGCTAAAAAGCACTGAGTGCAAACCGTTTGCCTTTCTTGACCAGTCATCCCGTAACCACTTGAAACCCGAACAGGCGTGAACCGCTTGACACCGATGAAAACGTGTCTCATGACGGGCACGTGTAACACTTCAACACATTCACAAACAACCCCATACTCCCCCCTGTAGACTCTGGTCCATACCACTCCTTTAATTTTACTTTTCAGTGTAACTCGTTATAATTTTCACACGTGACTCGCACTTATTCTCATTTAACTGTAAAAGCCTGCTTGGTGTTGCCAAAAACAGCTGTTTGTAAGACTGACTTCCTCTAGCTTCGCATTTCGGTGTTTCTCTGGTAGAAAATCTAGCAGCTGTGCAGATGTTGCTCTTTATCACGAGGTTATCGACTCTCTGGCCACCACACTTTCTGGAAAGGCGTTGAGCAACCCCTGTCAGCACCAATCAGATATTCGGTTAGGGGTGAATTTCGGTTGTTTGGTAAGTTTTAGGAAAAGATTCTCTTGGCTAATAATATGTCAGATAGATGAATAAATAATATATATTTCTCAACGCATATGTGAGAGGCTCGTTGGGTTATGCGCGATCACTGCAGATAATTACAAACGATACATAACGAATGATTGAACAGTAGCACAAACGTGATACCTGCCTCGCGAGACGAACGTGGTCAAAATGAAAACGATTGTACTTTATGAAACTTTGGCGCACGCAACAAGAACGAAGTCATTTTGCTCGCTTCACGGATTTAGCCCCGAGAGGGATGTTGCATTAATTTACTTTCTTACAAGGTTGTGTGTGGGCGATTTTTTAGATAGTGCAAGGTCACTCCAGGGGAAACGTCCAAACGCATCTTTGAAGTGTTTCGCTATTAGGGAATAAAATTAGCGTCCGGAAAATGCTAAGACAAGTCGACTTTGCCAAGACAGCCCGGAAAATCCCAAAATAACAAACGATTGGGCGGACACCGACGCAGGATTTCGTCGATTGCTCAAAAACATCAAAAGGCTGAACATCCTGCGAATATTTCAGCCGAGACGAAGTTCCGTGCGTTTATCAGTCGTAGAAAAACTCCCTCGCACGAGGGATGTTTATGGAGATCAGGAAAGGACAGTTAGGTTAGAAAATATGGGGTGATCACAACTACTATGACAAAATATGTGCATGCGAAATTTTTCGACAAATAACTCATGCGATACCATTATTTCTGCTATGATTGTTGGAGTATATAACCTTTTCCACTGTTTGTTTTGGCATTGTGCTACGTACTCGGGATTCATTTGGGCAAATGGAGACTTGAGTCGGCGGCTTGGAAGGCCGTTTGAAATGTGCGTGTGATAACCAAAGGTCTCATAACGTCGTTCTGATGGACTTATAATTGACAACCAAATCCACATTCCCTCGCAATTTGGGTAATGCATATACACAAATGAACGCATGTCATTACAATATTGTTTAGCTGCAAACTGTTTGGTGTGCGCGCAGTAGGCCAAGTTTCAGCGATTTCAGCGACTGATACACGGGTTCGAGGCAACGGCCCAAGGTTCCCGGATCCAGTCGGTTTTTCTTGCTCAGTGTCAGCGGGCTTCTGTTGATCTGAAAGGCGATCATTGAAAACAGGGTGTAGCACCGCACATGGAGATTAAAGTGAATACCAAGAACAGAGAAAGATTATTCGCATAATGCAATTTTAGATAAATGAGAATCAAGCCAAGCTTTAAAACGATCCCTAGAAGCGCTACTGACGACCTCAGAAGATAGGCTGTTCCAATAATTAATAACCCTATAAGAAAAGAACTGCTGCCTAAGAAAGGTCCAAGGACGAAGCTTGGAAAGCTTCCTATTATGTCCTCGCCGGCCGTCATCATTCGCTACAGTGAAGAACTGTTCTACAAGACCTACTCTAAAGAAGAAGTGTGTGAGTATCAAATCACCGCGGAGTCTTCGAAATTGAAGCGGGTAAAGGTCAAGAATTTCAAGTCGAGACTCGTACCATTACTCAGGCCCGCGACCATCTTGGTAGCCGCGCGCTGGACACGCTCAACAGCTAATATCTCTCTTCAGGCCGGTATACTCGATCTGCTCGACATGCTCGAGGAGCGGTCTTATATAAGTCCCGTAAAGCGTTTGAAAAGCGTTCTTGTCCACGCGGGGGAAAGTGCGCCTAATCATCATAAGAGCGGCAAATCCCTTTTTTGCCGCCATCTCATGGTAATACGTGAAGGACAAGTAAGATGACAACCAGATGCCCAGATCCTTCTTCAGATCGATTATCATGATATCTACTGTGCCAGATGCGCTATGAATCATGAAAGCACTGCCAGAATCTCCACCGAGTGACATGTGAGCACATTTATTGTCATTTAGTGGGAGACTCCGATCGTCCGACCAGCGCTTGATCGCGTCGAGATCAATTTGTAGTGCGCTGGGATCAGTGGCATTCCAGATTTTTAGGTCATCTGCATATAAGAGGACGCTGCTGGAAATGTTGCTTGGAAGGTCGTTGATGTAAATGAGGAATAACGAAAGACCTAGCATTGACCCTTGGGGAACTCCCGCAGAAATGAAAGAGGGAGAAAAAACGTCTGATCCGGTATTGACTCTAAACGTTCTATTATCAAGAAAAGAGGCAATCCAGCGAAGAACCTCTCCTTGAATACCGTAGGCTTCCAGTTTGTGTTTCAGGGGGCCGTGTGGGACACGGTCAAAAGCCTTGGCAAAATCAAAGAAGATGGCATCAGAGATGAGGCCATTGTCTTTGGCCTCCGTCAGACTATCCATGAAAATAAGCATGTTTGTTATGCATGACCGATTAGGAAGGAAGCCATGCTGTGTGGAAGAAAAAAGATTATTTGATAAGAAGTGATTGAGTATGGCGCGCTTTAGTAGGCGCTCCATTATTTTGCACGGGATGCTAGTGAGGCTGATTGGCCGATAACTAGCCGGAGAGTGCCGGTCACCCACTTTAAATATGGGTGTGACCATCGCCTCTTTCCATGCGCTAGGGAGGATGCTAGTCTGGAGTGTTTGCTTGAACAGCTTATAAAGGGGTTCAGCCAAACTAACAGCTGCTTCCTTGAGTATTCTGGGATGGATCATGTCGGGACCCATTGCACCGTAAGGATTAACCTTGAGTAAAAGGTCTTCGACATCTAGCACAGAAAACTCAGCGGTCACGAGTGGTTGCCTGAACTTCTGCAACGGTAGTACAGGATGCCAGCTCGGGGATACGACGTTATAGATTGCCGAGAAGTACTCCCTGAATAACTCGGCCACAACTAGGGAGTCAGATGAAGTCTCCCCGTTGGGTAGTCGTAAAGAAAGAGCTGAAGGTTTGTTCTTTCTTAGTCGCCGCATATGCTTGAATAAGAAGTTTTTGTTCCCGCGGGCTCTTATGAGGATCTTCTCTTGTACGAGTTTGGCGTGTTCGCGGATTTCCCGCCTACACCTGTTTCGGACAATGTGGAACGCGCTTAGGTCTTCTGAGTTTCCTGTAAGCTTATGCTTTGCGAATAATTGGGAACGGTTGTCGAGAAGACGACGTATCCTGCGTGGAAGGGGTGGCCGATAAGACAAAATGCACAGTTTGCGCGGTATAAATAAGTCGTCTGCTTTCTGAATTGCGCTGTGAAACGTGTGGTAGTTCTGGTCCACGGAGTCCAAGTCAAGAAGAAGTGAACCTTGGTAGGTTCTCAGGCCGTTAAAATCTGCCTGATTAAAGTTTCGAACGGTGAATCTTTTTGCTGGTTGTTGTAACCAGTAACAGATAAGATCAAAGGTTAACAGAGAGTGGTCACTGTGTCCAAGTGGCGGCTTGATGATCACTCTGTCTACCAGGTGGCTCTCATTAGTGATAACTAAGTCGAGCAAAGAGGGAATCTGACCAAAACGGTGGCGCGCCGGGGCGGTGACGTGCTGTGACCACGCCTTCCGACGTAACAGCGTCGATAAGGAAGTCGAGAATCCGCTTCCACAGTCCTGGTGAGAAACTGATGCCCAGTTTATCTTGGGTGCGTTAAAATCACCCATAATAAGCAGATGTGTAAAGCGTTGTAGGCCTAGGAAGTTTTCCAGGCTTACCAGAAGGGTGTTGTCGTTGGGTGCTAATTGATCTTGTGAGTAAACCATATAGCAAACAGTTAGACAGCGGGGTAGTTATCTACGTAATGCGCGTTTGATGGCTAAACGTTTCTCGGAACAAACTTATAAAAGCCATCAGGTGATACAGAGAGTTTGAAGATAGACATTGTGTTTGTCAACGTAAGACAGCTGTCACAACCTATTTTAGGATGCTGAATGTTGTTACTGGCTCCGACTTCATCTAGGAGTTCATTCACAATGTCGGAATACTCTACAAGTAATAAGTTTGCACGTATATTTTTCCGGGATATCGGGGTTGGCAGGGTGGAACCCTTGTTTCTTAGACTAAATGGAGGGCTTTGTTGTAAGTGGAAGGTGAACTCTGTTACAATTGCATCCAAATGTATGAGTTTATATAGCAGCGTCAAGTTCAAATTTAGTCTACGCAACCAACGTGAACCAATACCATGTTTTTCACGGCATTGTCTATAAGTGAACGAAGAGGAATATCTTAATAAGCTTGCAGTAAGTGATCGCTGAAGGTTTCCTAACACAAACCCATCAGGCTTGTTTAGATGGCAGTAAATGAAAGTGCAATACTCGAGTTGAGGCCAAGCACACATTTCGTAAAACTTCACCTTCGCAGCTAGTAGACTGCACGTCTTTTTATACAGCCTATTGTTCTTTTAGTTTTTGCTACCTGGAAGCATACTTGTTCAGATGGGACCATGCGGTAATATACAACCATGAGTGATTATGTTCGATTTGTTCGCTGAGTACGACATCAGCCATGTTCCGCACCACAAATGTACTGTCGTATATTTTGTGGGCGGAACTTGGTGTTACTGTGCTGACAGAATGTTTGAACTATTTCGACATCGTTAGCATGCGGTAAGGGCTTACCATGTGTAATAACATCGCACAAGTCATTCATGTACATTGGGAAGAGCAACGAACCCAGAACGCTTCCTTGAACCACCCCACTAGTCACTGGTTCTGGTGTTGAGCAATGCCCTCCTGGTTCGACTGTTTGAGTGTAGCCTTCAATGTATGACGACAGCCAACCATACAAAGGATCTTGTATACCGGAAGATGCTATTTCGATCAAGAGGCGCTTGTGAGCCACACAATCAAAAGGCTTTTGCATTTCTAAAAGTGTGACAATTACCGAATTTCTTGCGTCGACTAACATTGATATATTGTTTTAGAATTCCAGCTGACATGTTGTACACGACCGCTTACTAAGGAAACCGTGCTGTGCGGGTTTCATGACATCAAGAAATTAAATGTGTACACCTTTATTACTCCTCCAAACATTCTCGAGCAGATTGACGTGTGGTCGATAGGACGATATTTACCAACGTCCTGCCTTTGACGACTCTTGTGACAAGGCATAATGGTCGACTTCCTCCAGTGAGGAGGACAGGTGCTGTATAAAATTGATGGGTTGAACAAATTGAGTAGAAGGATAGGTATATTCTCACCCCATTGCTTGTCGACCATTGGTGGGATACCATCTGGTCTGGGATGGATTTTGAATTTAATAGTAGTTAACCATGAACAAATACCTCGAACATCAATTAGTACATTACTGAAAACTTTATGTTTTCGATGGAATATTAGCAGATAAAGAGGTGCCTCCTACCCTAAACGGAGCAGCAAAATGTGAGCTGAAGACATCGCAAATCGCTATAGGGTCATCGACGACTGTTTTATCTTTGGGAGTAATAATTCTTATAGCAGGGTCCCTCATGGAATTTATCTGTCTCATCAGTTGCACTAGTTTCATAATCCCTGCTCACTATGGAGCGAGAATGACTCTTTGTTCGCGTGACGAAGTTACGTCTGACGTTCTGTGTTCAAGCATTTTGTTTATTTGCACCACCAGAGAAAATTCTGGTGTTCTTCCGTACCTCGACTTGAGCATTTTGAGTCTGTCAGTATCTTTTGCAGTAAAGATTTTACTTTGTACATACGAACCGACGCGTTTTGATTAGATGGGGACCAGAACGTCGGTGCAAAACGTTAGATGTGTGATAAACTCTTCAGTCGCTATGCTTCGTTCTGACGTGCGAAAGAAGGTACTTCAATTTGAGGATCTCAGTAAGGAGAAGGAGGCGTTCCAATCAATGGATTTGATCGGGCGGTAGAATACAGTTGTCGGCTTGGTAGTCACACTGAAATCAAGGAGACATTTGACGACAATTTGATCGCCTCCTGGAGATTATTGTAAGACATATATCTCAACAGACGAACGACCTATGGTAAGTATGAGATCCAATGTATGCCACTGTTTGGTGTGCGTTAGGAAATGTTGGTGCCAACTTTTCAATTGAATGCATGAAAGGAATTCAGCGTGTGTTTTTGGAGCAGTAAATGAGGTTCAGGAAACAATAGGCATGTTAAACTCACCGCCAATTTGTTTGTGTTCGCACTGCATTCTGGACACCTGATTCATTATCTCCACAAGATCAGTCAAATAATTGCCCGCAGCATTAGTTGGTGAAAAATGCATATTTGCATGTTCACCGAAAAAATCCTTACTTATGTAGTGCAACAAGTGCACCACGAAGAAATTTCATTAAAACCGAGGAAGTATTCGTTGTACGTATAAGCTTGATCTTTACTTAGCTTAATTCCTTCCACTTCGGCAAATCATGCTCGTTTTGGTCAAATTCACACTCACTTGTTTGCGCCTGCTGTTTGAGAGGTCAGCCAAAATTATGCTTTCGTCTGATTGGCGCCACGTCAATACCAAAATAAGCAACACTGTTCCATTTTAAAAACCTTGGTGAGCTTTTCAGGTGTTCGCTGGTCGTTCCAGTATTTGTCGAGATGTGCAAAGTCAGCTTAACTATTTTACTCGTAATTGCCAAGTGTCCTTGGAAAATGTGGATATTTGGCAACGCTCTCCACCCACATTTTGTTCCTATCGGAATCTACATCACATGAGCCGTCTGAAGACAATTTAGACCTCATGAACAATAGAATGTTTGGTTCCGGATATGCCGGACAAACTATTAAGAACTGGTGTGCGGGATCCCATTGTTGTTCTCGCTAGCGCTAGTGTTGTCGGCTGCCTTTGGGAGTGAACGATTTCCAACAGAACTTCTAAATTGCAGGTCATATGGCTGTTACGCACCTTGAAGGGAAGAACGCCTGGGTTACACAGAGGTGCACAAACTTTTCGTCGATGCCAAAACGTTTACCGATACGTGACGTATATTTAGACGAAGATGCTGACGTGGAATATATCGTAAATGCTGTTTATGGCAATGGGCCACGGTGTGTGACCTCTGCAGGAAGCTAGCTTAATCTGGATGGTTTATAATCAACAGAAGGAGAGGAGACCCTAATATGATCTCTGTTTTGTCGCTTATTTGAGCCGGTTGCAATCGAATCGCTTGTATTTGATATCTGTGGCGGAATGAGCAAACTTGAAGACGTCTACCCACACCGTTCCGACTTATTGCTTGATGTGTTATGTAGTGTTATACTGAGTGGCAGTGTTTTGGTTGCAGTCTGTTAGAGAGCAGTAATCCATGATATACCGACCAGTTTGCACATCAAACAAGTAGGTGGACTGGGTCCGTAGTACGGCTGTGATACGTGCAGACTCCGGGGATTATACTGCGAGCGGAAAGCGACGCTCACGCCGCAGTCCGGTTCTGTTTGTACAGATTTATCACCTCACACCGTACGTTTTAAATTCCTGTCCCCGTTTATGTCGCCACCGCTCGATATGATCCCTATTTTTCCCGCTGACGGGGTGTACTCAGTATGGCTTCGCGTTATCCGTTGAAGGGGCGATAGTTGGACACCAGAAAAAGTCCGTATACGCCCACAGGCGCTAAAGCGCATAACTGTCGGAGCCAATCTTGTTAATTCCTTTGTGGATGCCGCGCAGTGACAGAAGTGCCAAAAGGTTTTATTACGCATTGGGCCAGTGGACCGGCTGTTGCAGCTTTCCACCAGCTCACTTATGGCACCTTCGGCAGCATCGCCGCCCCAAGACGTTTCAACAATGCACTACAATTCTTTAAAATTCTGTGTTTGCTTCAGGAATTGGTTGCATAACAAGCGGAATTGGTCAGAATCTCACACAATTTGAAGGAACGTCTGCAACACGAACATCCAGCAGCAGGCTAAACGTAACATCCTCACACGAGCCCTGATCGTAAACAATACGACCAATTTCTTCAAACTGTAGCAAATCTGCGGTGACAACCACTCAGGCAAATTGTTGTAACTGTAGGCCAACATGTTTAACGTGGTGGGATGGATCGCTTATAATTATTAAGTGCTTTCTCTGCGAGATTATTGCTTCGCCGTTGCATGAGGGATGCTTTTGGAGCACAGCTAGCTGTGTGGATGGCTTGTGGTGGTGGATAATTCAAATGCGCTTCCGAAGACTCCGTCCTACGGCGTACCACATAAGTGGAGTGTAACAATAAGGCAGTTATTTCGAAACGTTGAAACTACGATAACCCAAGAGGCGAATAATGGGACCGGGCACTACTAGATACAGAAGTGGATGCACTGTTGGAATTATGGCACTCGCGACCGCGGAGGAAGGCACCAGACGAAAAGACTAACGGCAACGAAAGTACACGAAAAGTGAAGAGCAAAACAAGTGGCATGAATTGTATTGTGATTGGACTGATTGTGTGTACCACCTACTTGCCCACAGCACGTTATCACATGAAGTTGGTGTTTGACTGCGTTACGGAATTCGTACTATAAGTCTTACTTGATTATGTCTTCGCGTGGCGTAGGGGTGAGTTTCGAAGCAAAGAAGGGAGAATCACTTCGTTCTGGTGAGCGTATAATTTCTTTATTTTCGTCACATCTTCGTTCGTTTCACTTTTTTCTTCATAATCTTTCCAATCATCAGAACTGTTTATAGCTTTTTGCTCCAGGAAACAAGAACGCATGTGGATGGATGAAGCTTACAAGCACAGTTACCTTTTTTGTTCTATCCACTTTAATGAGCTATTCTCGTTCATTCTCCATGATTTTCCTCTCCACTCATTATGTATCATAGCGTCAGAGCGAGTTGCGGCGATCAAGTTTCACCGTAGAGTCGAAATAGGTTCCTTTGAGGCCAGTTACGCCTAATTACTTTATTACGGGCTCATCTGGGGGTAACGGCTTTCTTTCGAATCAATTCATTGATGGAACGTGTTTTATTTTTTATTTACAGACAACTGAGTGCCTCCGGGTTTAGTTATGGGTAAATCTTATCTTTCCAGGGTCATGTAGGGGTGAATTACGTTGCACAGAATAAACCAGTCAGAAAGTTATTGCATTACACCGTTTAGGAATTGTGTCTCAATGCCCTAGCTGGTTCTTAAGTTATCTCGTGAGCAGTCTGCTGAACCAAACTGGAGATTTACCTAATCCACCCGTAGTTGTGTTAACATCTGCCGTCCACTTGTCTCTGTTTTCTGCCGAGCTGGATGTATATTGCCTCCATAATATTTCCGACTCAAGGTGTTCTGTTGCAAATGAGCGACACAGGATGTGTGGTTGCGCAGCAGATATAACGTGAGTTTGACCTTTGAAATGTTATCTGTGTCATCCGATCACGACATGCTGGAAGGTTCGGAGTATGTGGGGTATGTTGAATGGTCAGATAGGTAGCAGCATTCAAGCATTTAGAGAGGATGTGCTGTTACGTTGCATAACATTAGTGATGATAATGATAATAAGATAACAAGGGGGAAGACATTATGGAGGAGAATGCAAAAATTTGAGAGGAGAGGAAGAAAATGACAGTAACGAAGTTTCTGTGGCGTTCGTACGACACTTTCTGTTCCATAATTTCCATCATTTTCTACACTTTCACTTTTCCTAAGTTCACATATGCAACTGGTGATTAGATCCTGTGAATAGAAAATACACCCCTTCTCTGAGGCCGCAAGCCGCGGGTCCTTGCTCCGATTCGTGCCGCCTGTTTCCTGATTTTTGAGGTACCAAACGCTAATAGACTCAGCCACTTATCTCAGCAAACCTTCTTAATTCATCCCTCATCACGGTCAATTTCCCTGTGGACTCAGAGCAGCACGACGGACCAAAACCACCGGAACTATCCCAATTCAATATAGCGAGTCTAAAGAAGTTCACTCTTGCAAACTAATGAGTCACTTTCTTGTTTTCATTAGATTTTCGCTTTTTGTCCGTACCTGGTTTGTATACAGCTTTTGGATCGGCTACAGTACACTAGGATATATATGCTCGATTTCCAATGTACCTCTTGGGACATCGGCTGATTGTACTGATCACAGTTGGTGGATTCTATGCTGATCAGACTCGGACAGCAAGACTGTATCGTTTGCTTAAGAGGTTGTCACGCGACAAACAAATACTTTATTTATGGCTCCTGAAGCTAACCATATCAGAGACGGTGTAGAGGATTCTGTTAGGATGCCTCGGAGAGCGTAGGATTTGTATAAAATTTTGTATATTTTTTTAAGTTCACTTTGGAAGCGCCTGTAGGTTAGGTAATTTGGTATTATTTTTGGATGACTGTCCATCTTCGGGGAACAAAATAGACATTTCACTCTCCGGACGGCTTCTAGAGCAGTCACGTCTTCCTTTCAGCAGGTGGCACATGCATGTATATTTAAAACCAGCAGAAGCCTTAAAAGCGTGCTATAGATTCTTGAGAATTTACTGATTAGGGAGCTTCTGGGAACATACTGAGCATTGTCGATCTGCCACCGGCTTTTTTCACCAGTATCATGAAGTCACTAATAGAAGAGAGGCCTACGGTAACAACGGTACCTGGGTCGCACTCCAGTTGGGCATCGGCTTAGACAGCGCCATTGACGTGGTATGTCCTAGTGCTGTGACAACGCATATTCGATCTTTGGCTCGAAAGTGTCGGAGGGCAGTCGATTTCTCACGGTCTGTGGAGGCAGAGCATCCAGGTCTCTGTGCAGGTTTCTTCCCTCTTTACCGCTGCGCAGAACGTGTCAAAAGCGCCGTATCATCAACACATATTACAAAAAACTTCACTCCCACTTGAGAGATGGTTGGCGTAGGTTGAGAGTAATGAGGGGGGCAGCATGTGTCTTGGTGGTACGCCAACAACTCCACCGGTGTGTATGAGAAAAGATAAATGGTGTGTGAACCATAAACAAACTTCGCCGCATAAGGCGAGATTATTCTGTTTGTTTGGCAGTATGTTGTGGTCAGCCGTACAGAATACCATAATAAAATCTGGGATTTCGACAACCATTGTTCCTCAGCAGTCTTTCACCGTGAGTCATAGACACCCAGCTCGCCGACTGCGCATGAGGGGTCATTTCTGAAGGCGTGATGCTCCGATGTCAACAACGATTGGGTATTTAATTGTTCATTTACTAACTAGCCTGCTGTGCTGTCCATCACTTTTGACGTGCATGGTAGTAAAGCTATTGGTCTTTATTGGCTGGCGTTTGTTTCATCCCCTCATTGTTAGATGAAATAAGTGACGCCGTGATTCTAAGCCGCTGGAATAAAAGTGGTAAAGTGTGTATTGGGACAAACCAGCGAACGGTTTGGCCAGCTTATGTGCACATTATTTCGGCACGTTGAGGCAGTAGATTGGCAGATACGCTAGCCGGAACGAAAGTACAAACTGAGTGCAACCGACGATTAGAATTGAAAGCTGTGGTGCATGCTATCTTCGCAGCTTGGTCGCTGAAGACAAACACTTATTGAATAAGTAATGTCTCTGCTGCCTCCAAATCAGATGTGAAAAGTCCCAATGATCCAATGAGCGATTTTGTCGCAGCTTCAACCTGATTGAAAAAGACATGTGCCTGGAGAACTTTGTGGGATGGTCAGCCATGGATTGCGCGAATGACGACTGGTGAACCCTGTGGCCCGTTCATTTGACTGTTATACACTGATTGCAAAATTTTATGCCAGGCCTAACAGGGAATGCATTCCATATGGCCCTCCTCTTTTTCATTAGACTTTTGGTTTAAGTTTGAGCCAAGAACCCTTGCAGACTAGGCGTGGAGTCCAACGTAGAACTGAACTAGTCATCACGTTATTCAGATGGCATGTGCTAGATGTTCACCTACTGCGCTGTTTGTCGAAAGGTAGCCAATTGCCTTGGGACAGCTGTTCCCGCATCTTTTGACAGCTGGCCCGTTGGAAATCGCATCGGGCTACTGCTGAACAACCGGTGATGGTGACATCATACATTAAGCGGAAGCTGATTGGCGTGATCGCTTGCAACAAGTAACGAGCCAACTATGACTATATCGACCATGTGGGGTCCAGTTGTTGACGCGATACCTATTCGAGATGTTTGTGAAGTTAACACTACCTTGCTGGTTGGGTGGAATGTTCGGTGAGTCTTACCTCATGAATGACGTTCTTGAATTCAGTTGCCGTAGCACCGGAGGTTAGCCCTTTGGTAGGAACTGCGCCCGGAAGGTCAGAGTTATGTAGAATGCTGACACGACATCCAAGTGTCACAGTGACCCGTCTATTGTCACTGTGCACTTTTCACCCCATTTTAGGGCAAACTATGGGCGTGACACTGACAGTGATTTATAATGAGCTAGATGTCATAAAATTCATCATAAGGACCTGTCAAATGGAGGCAAGGCCGAACCTCTGTTTTGAGCTGCATGTAATTCAGCGCTATAGTAGAATGCCACGGCTCCCCTCTGCTGGTCAGCCAGTCATTACAAATTATGGGGACAATAAAATTTACCCGCCGTTTGGATGTTCCCCTTTAACCACGTTGTCGCAACATCCATGCTTTAGGTTTCTTTGAATCAACGATCTATCACAGTTTCTGCACGTTGTTCCTCATATCAAAAATGTCAATGAGCCTACATCATCTGACACATACGTGCACCTGCGTACCCTTACCACAAACATTCATTGCGCGAGGAAATTTCCTGCGTCGGATGGACGCATGAAATCTGGTCTCGACCGAACAGTTAGCGAGATTTCCAGCCTCTCAACGCTTTCTAACAATTGATGAAGTCCTGCGCTGGAGTCTACCCAATCGTTCGTTGAATGTCGGAATGTCTCGTCCTCTCTCGCCAAAGCCGACTTATTTCAACACGTTTTCGGCGCTAGTCATATCACGTAATGACGTAATGACACACTGAAGATGCATTTGGAAGTTTCCTCCAGATTGACCTTAAGTCGTTCGAGACAGTGGCAAGCGAGTTATCTGTTCCTCTGCCGTGTGCGTCAATGTTTCGTAAACCACAATCGTTTCCGTTCTGACCATGCCCTCTTTGCTGGCGAATTGTATGCACGTAGTGCTGTTTAATTATTTGTTGTTTTGTATCGTCCGTAGTTATCTGCAAAGATCGTGCATAGCCCGTCTGGCTTACCACATATGCATCGAGAAATACACATCACTATTATTGCTATTGTGTATCTTCGGAGCTAGGCCAACCCTTTCCAAGTTGGTTGCACCAACCTTGCTGATGATCTAAGGTAACCTTGCAATCCTGACGACGCTCGACGTCTCAGGAGGTATACCAGTGGCGGACGTTCCACGTTCAGGCATTGGTCAACCTGGCAGATGTGGCGTCTCAGGCAGGAAGTTGTTTGACAACGTGTGCCACACCTGAGTGACAGCGAATAACATATTTCCTGTAAGGGTGATGATCAGCGTTAGTGTGGGGCCGAGGTGGAATCCAAGTGTAGTGAGGATAGACGATCGCACCATACTAGTCACACCACTATTCAGTAGCCGCATGGATCGAAATGATTGCGGGATAAATACGGGAGACATATGGGAAGGATCGTTAGAAGGCAAAATGACATTCAATGACTTTCGCCACATGATGGAACTTAGACATGGGGTCCAAAGCGACTGGAGCATCCTCAAATGAGTGCGGTGTGCGAATGAGTGTTTTTGTTCCTAGTCCCGTTGAGACACTTAAGTGGTGTGTTGGTTTCTCCGATGAAACAACCTCCGTGTCATCCGCCTTCTGGATTCACAACCCAAGTGTGCCATGTGCAGGACGCGTCGAATAGGCCGTGCCCCGCGTTCTCTTACGTCCAGATTTGGTGCTTTTCAAATAAAATGCTACTAATCACCGTTACGGTATTAGAAATGTGGAGAACCCGGACTTTTCAACCTTCCTGCGCTGTGCAAAACCAAACTACACATTCTGCCTAGCTGATAACTTTTGCGATTGCGATATGCCGTTTGTCAGGTTTCCTGACAGCCCAAATGAAGTTAGGTTGCGGCGTTAGGCAAGCTTGTCCAGGGCTGAGCAGGGAAGATGTTTTCAGCAAGGCTCCTGGATGTCTTTTACCCGGCCGCGTGTAACGCATGTTAGCCAGGGTCGTCCGTCTTCGTGGAGTTTGCGAAGCCTGATTATCGCGGGTCCATTTCTACTGCCCAGCTCAAGCAGATCACAAAAATATCGCCATCATGAGTGACCTTTTGCCTTTCCTGGCAGAGCAAAATGCTCTTACTTTCTGCACCGTTAGAGATAATTAGAATGTCTAGCGTACTGAGATAAGCGATCACGCCTTGGCTTGTTGTGAGCTAGGGGACATTTTTATGGTCACCACATTAGATCAACGTCTGAGATTATTTGATTGGTATCGGCAGGCACCTGCCGCGTAACAACGCGTTGATTCACAGCCAGACCACGGTTACCATGCCTCAACCTAACCTACTTTGTTGGAGCTGGTACACTGAATAGTGAAGGGGCGGAGGGCTTCGATAGTTTATAGCTAGGATATGGTAGGCTGGCGACGAGTTTTCAGGGACGCTCGGTTCCATGGATCAGGACTTGACCAAATCATTTATTCTTTCTATGCCTCGAGTGAAGTTGACCCTAGGAACGTTTAGTAGGCAAGTAACAACATGGTACCAAACTTCCGGCTACAAGTCCGTAAGAAATTCGGGATCGCACTCGCTATCAACCTAGTAGTAACAGAAGTCGTAGATCATGGCTTTGCCATAAGACCACACTACCTTTCACTACCGTCCGCAACCGTTGGCATTCAAACTATTTGCAAGGCATACGATGGTTGACTCTTATGGAAAGTTCCCAAGGCTGATACAAAAAGCAAGGTGGGTAATAAGACAACTGAAACTTGCCAAACGTGCCCTCTGGCGATTCTGTCTGGTGCCCAGAGTCATGCCCACCTTGTCGCAATTGTGGCAACAGTGTCATGCGACCAACTTCTTATGACAGGGGTGATAGGGAGGTTTGTATATCCTTCGGCGATTGGTTTAGCGCATTACTCGAACAATTTATTTCACTTAAATCGTTCCCTTCTTCAGCATCCAAAAACGAATCAGCCGCTCTCTGTCAAGGCCACAGCGGTCACGTCGTTCATCATCAGTTGCGCGAATCCCAGAAATTGTGAAACTTTCAGCAGACTAAGCTAGTTTGCTGCGGATCCGAGAAGTTCTGGACCTGCAGGCGGCCTGCTTCCGGTTGCTATGTAAGGCTGCTTATGTCTGGATGTTCACCTCCCTCTCTTTTCATGGATAACAACTGATAAATTGGGCGTAGCATTTTGGTCAACAAATTCCGTAACGAGGGAAATGCGATGTGAGAAGACGGAACGCCGCTTGTATACCAAATAGAAGTGTGAAAACAATGGAATAATAGAGAAGGCATCTAAGCTGGTTTCTAAGATCTGGAGCCCATGCGGACTCCATAGGGTCTAAGCAACGTGGTGACATGCGTACACATCACATGTCCTGAAGAAATGCCTCGGAGGGGGGTTGATTATGAAACGGCGTGAAAGATTTACCTCTGGGCATCTTTCCGTGCGTATTTCTGTTGGTATGTAATCAGGGGACTACGCATTGCTACATTAGGCAGACGCGCGAGCGCAAAAGAGCCATTTCGAAGGTGCTTTGCTTAGAATTCTCCATGCCGTGTCACTGGTGCTACATGCAGACTGGCTTACATGACGGAGGTCTGATTAAACATCGGTTACGCTGTGAGTTGTAAGTTATGGGATTCTGATTGGTGTAATCACCTTCGAGGTTAGGTCTATGTTCAGTAACACTGACAGTGGGTTGATATAGCTCAACTCAGAGATCAGTTGTTCGACAGGTTCTGGTAAATAACAAAGAGCTCGTTCAAAAAACGGTTCCGTTAATTTGAATGACTGGAGTATACGGCTGCAACTGAAATGTTGGAAGAAGCTTAGAGTGAATGAAAGCAAAAGTCAGGAATTTGGCATTTGGGTTTGCTCCGTTACGTTTAGCCAAACTGCACGGCACATTGTCATAGTGGCAAACCATCAGGCGTGGTATTCGGGAAAGATCTGGAAAAACGAGTGTAAAAAGGACATCTGAAGCACAATCAGGCCAATAATAGTCAATCGAGTCACGAATGACTGCAGGCAAACTCCAGGGGAAAACGGGCGAGGCTAGAGAGAGAAAAAGGTATCTTTCACCTAAGCTCTGTTCGAATGATGCATACAGGTAGCTTCTGAATGCAACATGGATAACTGAGGACTGCATGCTATGAGAAGTAGGGGGTATGCAAGGGTCTTGATTTAGTGTTTTGCGGAAGTTCATTTTATGGGCAGTGATGGTTCTCCCTGGAGTGAAACCTTGGTTGATCTGCCCGAACTGCCGGTGATGCTGACCATGGCAGACGTGGTGCGTGAACAGCGGGTTAAGTGAGACGTGAACAAGCTCTCCGCGCCGGATGGCATTCACCTAGCGTTACAAACGCTGCTGACTAAAGCTTTGCACATCACACCGCACGGTTGTTCTCGGTGTCGCTAGAGAAGGGATGGCGAACTGCGTAGTGGAAACTGATAGCAATGACTCCAACCAATATGTGAGAATATGGTGGACGCCTCCTCCTATCTTCCAGTTGGCCTCACCTCTGCGGTGGTATAAGTGCAAGAAAAGATAGAGAGAGACAGGGGAGATACGTGCTACTAACCATGGACGTTTGATGACCCAGCAACACAGATTCGCAACAACAGCATATCTAAATTTGACTGAAACCACGGAAAATTTGCTTGTACGAACGGCACAGAGCACCATTTCACGTACAAGCAGTCTTGTCCACAGCCTCGTCCACATAGTCCTCACCGAGCTGAAATGTAGGCACCAAATTCCATGTGAACTGTTTGGTAGGCAGTAATGAGACCCAGTGAAGAATCAAACAAAGCCAGGAGTAGAACGAACCACATTTTCGCACTACCCCAAGCAGCGATAGGCAATTCAAATACTCGCAAGAATTAACCAAATGCGTCTGATGAATACACAATGCACACGCGGCAGTTCTCTTCAGTGATCGACTCATTCGATTCGACACTGTCCGGACAGGAAACACAATGGTAACATCTCACAGCTGTCAGTTAGAAGTTGGAATAATTAGAATGGCTGATTGGGTCACACGGCACATTTAGGCAGTAAACTATTGGCTGTGAGCTACCTGATGATATAGTATGGATTTGTTATCACGAGGTCTGGCGTTACATTGGCATTAATGTGACGAGGTCTTTCGAGGACACTTCGATGACTCATTGCACAAGGCACAAAACCGTTTGTCGCCCCGCTCATATCTCCCCGGCCCACGAATCTGACAATCATGAGGCGTTAGGAGAAACGTGTAGCGAACAAGCTTGCTTTTGGTGATCCATCGTCAGGCTAATCACAAAACATTTATATGAATTATTCATGTGTGAGAAAAGGTACAGTAAGGGATCGAACGGTTCATTATCAGTTTCAGAAGGATCATGTCAATTGTACAATGATGATGAATCACCGAAAACAAGCTTGTTTGCTACACGTTCCTTTTAATGTCTAAATCGGGTATTTTCACGCAACCATGAAACGAACGCTGTGGCGAATAGAGCTGGTTGGTTTCAGGATGAGAAAATCAACCCATTGCCGTGAACTGTCAGGAGAACGGTGATGAAACGAATCAGCATCAATTGTGCTTAGGACAGTCTGTTCAAATCTGATTCTGTGATCATCGATTAGATCAATGGCAATTGAGTGTAAATCACCCTGTGCCTGAGGAACAGATAAAATCAACTCAACAGACAATGGTTGATCAGTTCCTCTAACTAGTATTGCCCTAGTCGATACTTTGTGAACAGAGTTCTCGAGCGATTCTAGCTTGTTCCCAACAATCCAGAGTCCTCGGGTGGACAGCTTACACGATAGATCTGATTGGTTAGTTATTCTTGGGATAAGCGTTTACTCGGCAACACGAGGGACAGGAATAGCAACTTACCTTACGATAGAGTAGTCATAGTTAGCAATAGTAAACACAACAAAAGGCGCATACTTGTAGAACAATATCGTCATTCGTCGCTAATTGCTTCAAAACAGGTCGCCAGGTATTTACATTAGGCATGTACACGGTGATTGCTAACTGCATCTGGGATTACACTTAGGTTGGAAACGAGAATTTCATTGGCAAGTGTCGATGTTGACCGTTTCCGGGTGGGGTCAGTAAGATCTAATGCAAATCAATCACTGTGTCTCAACTAGGTATGTAAACTAAGAGGTACAACACATTCGTAGAACTCTACCTCATGAAATTTGTGGCAACACAGATTACTAAATCGTAGTGGATGCACGTGAAGATGGGAGAGAGGTTCCGACAGAATACCATCTCACAAACACTCTGCACCTAAACCTTTGGCGCCACTCGAAAATTCCTGCTCGTACCGCTAATAGCCACGTATTATGGGTCAACTTGCAGAGTCAATCAAGCAGTCGACTGTTTCCCATCCATAACTCTTCAGAAAATCTTGTTTGGAAAAAGGTATTTCCTGTGACTCACAATTACAAGTGTTCGCAATGAACAACGTTTGGAAAATATGTTCCACAGTCCTGACAATCAGTGTACTTTCAAATGAGAAAATGATTCGTAAATACTTGTGGTGAAGAGATAACCAAGCAATAACAGTGTTATTCAAAGTGAACAACTAATAATTCTTGCTGATCATTAAATCGGAGAAAACCAGCATAGACAACCTACAAACGGCTTGAATAGAAAGAACTTGCCAATCTAATTTCAAAGAGAACAAGACCGTGAATTAATCACCACACAACTGGCAAACGACAACATGCAACAACGATACTTGCCAGAATCACATGCAGCCGCTTCTTCGATAAAGGGCTCCTAGATGTTCATCGGTGACTCAGAGATTTCAGTCCATTCAGCAAGTTGACGAATACTCGGTTAGTATTTTCCGCTCTATACTTCTCAAGGGGATTGAGTTCCATGAAGACTCATGTCGTACTTGCAAAAAATACTTGACAACGAAAAGGTTTGTAGAAAGACAAAAATTACGTGTAATTAGGTTGTTGGGGTTGACAGTATCACGAAGCTTCCCTCTGAGGATAAAAAGCATGTTACCTTTCAACAAAGATTGGAAAGTCCACAATAAATAATGGGTTTGCATGGGAACCGGCTAACTAAACATTCCGTCCCAATACCCATCCTCCCTCCTGAAGACAATGAATACTCACGTCTGAGAGTTCAGATCACGAGTCACCAAACCACGACATACGACTCCAACGCGCATTGTCATCTACGTTCACCAGCACATAATGTAGGCAAGTAACTCATTCCAAAAAGTGAAAAGGTAAGTAGCAATCTACAAACTGATCTATGCTGAACACAGTGACATTCTGCAACCAGTCTTATCCATACTGTTGTTTACCGCTGCAAGATACCAACGTAACAAACGCCATCGATCAGTGCACTAATTTTTCTTCATTTATGACCTTAGAACGCCGATTCCGCGTAAATACAATAAACATTATGATTATTTCATTGTTTGGATATCATTAGGTCTGTTTATTAGCCATATGTGAACGTGGCTCGTCCCCCTTTCATGAAGAGAGCGTCTGCCTCCAGTCCAGAAGAAGGCAGCCATAGTAGGGTTTGAAATCATCGATGTCGTGATTTGGAGTGAGACGATGTCCAGAGGGATCGCTCAGGAATGAGGCAGAAGTAAATGCAACTTGCGACTGATATAAACGTGGTAAGTCCCTGCACAACCATTACACGCATAAAATTTAGCGTCCAGCATGTAGATGACGGTATCCTCACATTTCTACCGAATGTTCACATGTCGATAGAGCTTCGTGGACTGTTGGTTAGATGTTCCTTGGGCTGATTCGTACACAGACAAAAGTAGTGGCTTTCCTGCATGATCTGGAAATACACCAGAAGCTTCTTGGTGGATCTGACAAACTACGTTCGGTTTTCAACAGTTGTGGTGCAACTCTGGTTTTGATGTTCTATACAGGAGATAGGTTGATTGACTGTTGTTTCCAACGTGGCCGTGTTTACCATAAATCCTCTAGCGGCAGGACTGTGCAAAGTGACTGCATCCCAGAAAATGTTGCCGCTGAGTGAATAGCGTCCATCTACCAAAATGACCGAATTCCGATTAATTTCACTCTCGATTCTTTACAACTACTTATAACCTTTGTAAGAAATCAATTTTGCAAGTAGCTGTTTCCTTTCATTTTCATCAGGCTTTTGTAATCACAAGAAATATATGCGACCTGTATATGGATCATTAGACATGACAAGATTGGGGCTCATCACAATCTGCCGCAGAGAGGAATTGGTGCTATTGTTTGTGGGGAGTGGAACGTACGTAATCCACAGCTGGAAGTGTCAATTGCTTCGTGTTTCACCGGACTTCGGAAGTCGCTTGGATGGTTGTCCAAAGAGGGTGAAGGATTTGTGCAAACAACTTTTGCTCACGGCCACTTTCTTCACTTGGGCTGTGATATGCTTCACAAAGTTAGATATCCGCCAGTCTTAATATGTTGGCTGGAATATCGACACTATCAACTGACTATTTCCAAGTAGCTGGGGGTGTCATCCGGAGTTGAAAGAATGGACAGCTGAATCACATCAATTCACCATGTTTGTAGATGAGGATACACACGTGATGGCCTCACTCAAGAACAACCCCTGTGAGATACTAAACTACACATATCACTTGTATAGGCCTGAATATTCTCATACAATGTACTTTCTTCAGTATGAGGCAGGAACTTCCAAGTGGCACATGGACCGCCATGTTCCACACACCCTCCATTGGAGTAAGAGTGGTGGTGAACCAAATAACTGGACAGTGTGATCCAACAGACATTTGCCACCGATAATAACCAAGTTTGGGTAAGAGATAAACCGTGCGGTCATTAAAAATGCTAATTTTTCAAGTTCGGGTAAGCGCAGAATCAGAGTGAGATTTGATGAGAAGTCTGTCTCATCCCAACCACCATCTGACCAGTTATATCTCAAAGTATATCCCAACCATTGGTAAACGAGCAAAACCAGTAGTTATATCAGAAAAAACCCTGATTATCTACTCAAAGCCCAAACCTCCCATAGAAAGTCCGAATGTTTCCACACTATCAACCTGGCGAAAATTTCAGACCATGGGGTCAACGAACGATCAGGTTGAGCAGCACTTATGGAGGAGTAGGAATTATGACACCTTTATAGACGACAGAGAGCTGGGAAAACATATGCACGTCTGAATCTGCATTGAACCGTCTAGAACGAAAGGCTGTTTTAGTTTGAATGACGGTGTTAGAAATATTGCGTGGGATAAATTCAGGGGATAACGAGTGAAATAAAAACCGAAACACGCATACAAAAATCGCACCGCAACATACAGCAGACAAAAGCCGACTAGCATAACCGTTGGGGACCAAGAGTAATTTCTGTCTACCTCCAAGATTTTGATGCCCATCCTAGTTAAATACTGGATTTAATGCCACACACACGAGTATCAAATCTGCGCTTGGACTCAACTATCGATGATGCCATTTTGATAGACTATAGCGGGTTGTTCTGGTTTGAACACCCTCGGACGCTGAACGCTAAATACCTCACTCAATCCATCTTCAACAAGTTACTCCTGAATTGGTTATCCTTTCTGGACAAGCGTATGTTTCGCGTTGGGGTTGATGGGGAAACATACTACAGTGAAATTGAGCCTTTCGGCGAATCGTGTTCACTGGTGAAAACAGAATTCGGCTGATTCATTTGGTCAAGTTGTTGGAAAGGTTATATTTGGCATCATCATTCAAGGGATGCCTGTGATACTGCATGTGTCGAATTGATGCAGTGTGTCACCCAAAGTTTAACAGCTTGTCTTTTGCTCCATTATCACAGGTGATCCGATGGGTGTCTTCACTGACCCGCTGTCGCATTAATAGGCCAGTTCGTTTTAGGTTGGTGGTGGATTTTGGGGACACACCTAACCTCGGCTGTAAGATTGTTGGACTACCAGCTTGAACTATATGAATTGCAAGAATTGCCTTCCGTTAAAGCGTGTTCACCAAAGTCTGGAAAGGGTAATGTAGACGTTTTCCAGGGGAATATTCCGTTATACCGTGACCTCAATTCAGGATGCGCCGAATAATTGATCAAACCGCGCAGTGTACGAACGAACAGTCACCCGAAGCTCCCGGAGAACAGTGCTCTCGTGGTTGAGCTTCTGGTTGTTAGTTGTGACTACTCTTGCTCAAGGTTGTTGGTTGCTATCATGACAGTGGTCAGGCTTGCGTGCTGTTTTGATCCGGAGGGCTGTGCTGACTAGGACTTCGGTCCTTGCGGGTTCAACCTTGTCAGATTGGCCGATTGGGAGCAGCCAGACAAAAGGCAGATGCTTGCGTTTGTTGTGCGTGGAGACTGTGTTGTTGCTTCGTTTTGCCTGGACTGACTGTGTGTCTGGTTGCTGGGGTCGTGTGTACAGTGGTGTTTGATGCCGTCGCGTGTGTGTGTGTGAGACAGCTTCTGCCTTGCGGTTCAGGCTCTTTAGCCAAAGGCTTTGGATGAGGGCCCTAATCGCTCTCCTGCACGGGTCTGGGCGTCCTGGCAGTATCCGAAGCCCATACTCACAATGATAATGATACAAACTAAATCAAATAATATACTGCATCGGCCGTCGCGCAGGATTAACCGGGCCGCCCTATCTGCTGCACATGGCAGGGTGGATAGGCGAAAACATGCTACTGCCAAACACTCACCCTCATAC